>CANXYI011546810.1:0-18237 GCA_948208565.1 Hura crepitans | reverse complement strand
AAGTCTTAAAAGTAGGCCACTGCATAGGATGGATCCCACTATTCGGTGTCTTCAAGCGTCGTCTGTCTATTATGGGCCGTGAATGTAAAATAAGAAATTACTTCACATGTAATAATGTAAAGTCATCGAAAATGATAAAGTAATTTATGTAATATGATAGATAAACTTAAAGTGACCAAAGACTAGGTATAAACTGTTAAGAACTTTAAATAAAAGTAAGGAGAAATAAGTATAATCGATGAAATGAGAAGATGAGTAAATTATGTGAATATAATGGTCGATAAATACATGCATTGGAGGGATAAAATGGAAATTATGAGGGATAAAAATGATGATGGCTAGTACTCTTATTTAGTCATTTATTAAATGAATTTGTAAAACAGAGGTAGTTTAATGAACAAGGATAGGAAATAGTGGATTAAAATAGGTAAAGTGGAATTATGAGAATTCGGTAAGAACGGAGGAGAGAGGAGAAAACTGATATAGATGAAGATTAGAAATGTTAGAACAATAATTGACAGAAAATCTCGAAAGAACCTATAATGAAAGTTAGGAAATTAAATTGGGAGTAAATACTGAATAAATAAATATGTTTAAAGACTGATGGGTAAAAGGGGTAGATATTATAGATGGAATAAAAGGGTATGATATGTGTGCTTGCATGTATGAAATAAAAGGTATATGGTATGTTTCTATAAATTCACCACTGAGTGCATGCTCAGCGTATCGGGTTTCCGATGCGTAGGTGTTAAAAGTATGAAGGAGGTGAAGTAGACAACTAGCGGTGCAGACGACGACTGTCTAGGTATACAATAGCATATTTAGACTCTATGGTAAGTAAGTAGAGGCACTCATACACAGAGACATACGTAATTGGTAGAAATGAATAGCAATTTTAACATTATGAAAATAGTAAACACATAGAATAAAACATAACAGAATTGGTAATAGTAAACAAAAGCCTAGGCTGATAATTGATTCTAGGATCAGGCATGTAGAAGCCATATGCTTGATAGACTAAATTCATATCATAGGAACTATTAAGAAAATTTTCTAATCTATAAAATATTAAATATGGTAAAAGGTTAAACAAAAGGCCTTTGGGAAAACCCAGATATGGGTGACCTTAAGGGAAGTGGCATGTCTTGCCTGTTTTCATAAAGAACGGGCAGGGGGTGTTATAGGAAACATGCTTAGTTTTCAATTGCGTAAACAAGAAATTCAGTAAAAATACTTATCAATGTTAGAAAATTATAATTCCTTCACCAATGGACTAGTTAGAATTTTTTACCTTTAGCAAGTGCTATTTTCGGGTCAGTCCAAGCACATCTTGATATTTTTATATCACAACTCAAATTAAGGTCATATTCCACTAGATATTGATGTAAAATAATTTTCTAGTTCAGTGGTTATTTTTAATTCTTTTGTTTTGGGCCTTATTTTGCCTTTTAAAGTTTTATATCTGGTACCCCTATCTAGATAAACTTAGTAGGGCCTACTACTTTAGAATCCAATTTATAACCTAAAAAATACTATTCATAAAGTCAGATTTTACAGATGTTACATAAGCAATGTAAAATCATAGAGTCAACTAATGTGTTCATTGACTGAGAATATGAAATTTAGAGAGAGGGCTGCATATATAAGTAACAAGTTTGATTATTAGCTACTAGTATAAAAGGAAGGCTAGAATTTGTTCTCTTTACTTTTTATCCATAGAGACATAATTGCATTTGTTCACACCTTGGATTATAAACCATAAGTGCTTCCACATCATAAATAGTATGAACCATGAAAGCAATATATACATATACATACATACACACACACATACATCTTGAATCTAAACTAAACCAAGTGGAAGTTCACTCAAAACAATATAAAATTAATAGGATCCCAGTGTATTTAAAAAAAAAATCAATGCATGACAATCAAATTAATTATAGCATGTAATGCTTTCAAAATTTGTGGGAAGCTTATTGCAAAGGTTGAAAGAATACAAAGAAAATAGTACTTTGAAACAAGTCACTTAGTAATTTATTTTATGTTTTGGTCAAGAAACAACATAATTGCAAAGATTGAAAGAATACTAAGAAATTAAACCAAAAAATAAAAGCAAAGAAATAAAACAAACAAAACACATAACATGTAAAGTGTTGCAAGTTAAAGAAGATTCTTGCTTCTGGTCTAATAAACTAAAGTTATAATATAGAAGTATGGTTTACTATATCAAGTATAAAAGCAATGAGATGGAAAAAAAGCTATTATAAACTGTAAATAACATTTACTAAAATAATAAGTTGAAAAGGGGCTTTATGCTAAAACAAAAACTACCATCAAATGAAAGTATTTCCCTATACAATCAAATAAAGCACAAATAAAATGCCCCATGCAATCAAAGAACAAACTCTAATGAATTAAAGTGAAAAAAATTAAAAACCAAAATTCTGCCCTTCGATTTCCTCACTAAACCATGATAAACTAAGTATTAGTTACAATTCAAATTTAGTAAAGTAAAATACAAAAGTAATCAATTTCTCTTTTTCTAGAAATACATTATAAACAAACTTTAAATAACATAAGCAGAGTATATATGTTTGGATAATTTCTCAATCAGTAAATTGTATAAAGATAAAATAAATTGTTCTTATAGTAAACTTCAATTAATTAACTATTGATGTAAGAATTCTTAAAAAAAAGTATAAAACCTCATCACATGACAATGACTTTCTAAAGTATATCCTAAACTCTACACATGGTAAACCTGATAATGGTATCATATGAAAAAGTTCCATAATATCTTAATAAAGAAAATTAAAGAACTGAATGTACAATTTTTCATTGAGAACCAATGAATGGTATCCTCTCTTAGTGTTCATGCTCATAATTCTAACCTAGGAATATTCTTTAGGTCAAATTTTTTATCAGAACTGTGATCACAAAAATTTTAATCAGACACTAAAAATGCATTTTTTTATGTCCACTACATACCATCAGCTGACTGAATTCCAAAAATGTTCCGATCATAAGATATCTATAAAAAAATTATTGCAAACTGCAAAAACACAAAAGTTAGGAAGATCTAAAATAACCAATACACTAAAATCCCGATAGATAAGATATTAATCGATTGATACCGCAACATGATAAAGCAAAAACTGAACGGCGGGAGATAAAACCAAGAACTTTCTTACCACTTGAATACTTGAAACTTAAAAGTTCCAACATCTACTACAAATTCTTAGGATTCATATAGAGAGCTTGACCTATTCATCTTCTGATTATAACTTAGATATCATTAATGCAATGAATTTAACATTGTGAGCCCAAATACTAAAGTGAAACCAGCATCTATATTTCAAAGTATACTGGTAAATGCATAAGGTAATGTTTAACTTAGTGTTGTTAGTATGACTAATTGTTAATAATTAGCTATTCATAGAAATACAAAGGGATTTAAAAATTAAAGTCATCTTATTTCAACTTTGAAAGCTCTAAATTCAAAGAAAATCAACCAAAGAAATAATTTAGTCTAGAAACCATGAATTCAATAAAAAAAACCAAAAAAATTAATATTACTATAGATTCTCATCTCTTAGAAGCTAAACTCTAAAAAACATCTAAAATATTCAAACCTTAAATGCTCAAAATAAAAGAGATTGAGAGAAATTACCTCTTTAATTGCCTCATTTTTTATTCTCCCACTAACTTCCTCTTACTCAAAGTCTAAAAAATGCTCATCTTCAACTGCCATAGTCTTTTCATGATCCCAAATTTCATGATTGTAAATCGAAAGCTTCATCACAAATTAGAGATGAAGTAAATTAGATGAAGTAAAACTTACAAAATTCTCAAAAAAAAAGGAAAAAAAATAAAAGGAGAATGAGATGATTGTAAACTCATAGGGCTATATTCAGCTCATAAGAGAATAAAGAAGAAGATAAAAGAGAAGAAGAAAAGAAATGAGAGAGAGAGAGAAGGAAAAAGAAAGATGCCAAAGGAAAAAATGAGAGGAGAGAGAGAAAATGTGAAGATTTTATATGTGCTTCTTAGAGTTGGTTGAATGACCATTTTACCATTGAGTTCTTTGAGGGATAAAATTTAAATTTGTCATTTTAAAATTAAACCACTTTTTTAATATACTAATTTAGAGTGCAATGGGATTGTGATTTTTAAAGGCCTACATCTCATTCCAAGTTGTGTCATATGAAAACCGAAAAAGGACGTATTACTTTTTTTTAACAAGCTATGAGTAACTCGATCATATAATTTTGTGTTGTTTAATTCAAGTTCATAAATTATTTTGAGTTAAGTTCTATAATTCATTGCAATTTTGGTTTACAATTTGCTTGAGTTAGATTTTAACCCAACCCAATCGATGCTCAACCCTATTATTAGGAGCTCGAATCTTGATGGTCCATATACAACAATAATTATTTTCATTTATTTTTTGTTATTAAACAACAACAACAATAGTAATAATAATAATGATGATGACAATGATAAAAGTCATTGTAATTTAAAATTAAAATCAAAATTTAATGGTTTAATTTTTAATAAAATATTTTAAAAAATTGGAGATTCACATCTTATATATATTTTAATTATAATAATAAACTAATGAAAATTAAAATAAAATTTTAATTCTATAAAATTGTAAATAAAATGAAAAATAAATTATTAATTTATCACGGATTTAAATTTTGTCGCTAACTATTAGGTTGAAATTGTATTTTATGTTTAGCTACGAAATTTTCTATAGCTAACATTTTGGAAGTTTAATTTTACTTTAGCGACGGAATTATCCATCACTAAAGTCCCTACTAATGTTGTGCGTTGCAATTTGCTACGAAAATGCAAATATGTTGCTGTTCTGTTGCTATATTCAATCAAATTTATTTGTTTTGAATTTTAGTTATGGAAGGTAGTATCCCTAGCTACATTCATCACAATTTAGTTATGGATGTCAACCTGTCACTAAATTTAAATTTTTTTTTTCTAGTGGAAGCTATAAATCAAGGTGTATATCTACTAGTGTCCCCTATTTAGCATGTCAAATTATCCTAATAGGCATTTATGTATTTTTGGTATAAATGGATTCATATACATATTAATCAATTCAATTTAACTATATCCATATTCATATTATGCCATTTTATGACATACTCCATAAACATGTAACTAGCATGTTATTCTCACACATTATGCCATAAAGGCTCATGTCAATCATCATAATCCACATAAAGTAAGATTCATGTGTTCGCATGTTTCACATATACTTTCACATAACCTTTGTTCTATATACATACTTGCATATATTTTTTCACACATTAACACTTATATTTAAATTTAAGTTGTTGTATCATAAGAGCAATATTTTATAGTCAAAGTGTACATGGCATCTTATAATCAAAGTAAACATACATGTAATATTACTTACATGATCATTTAGTCGTAGGGAATTCTAATGGTCACACACCTCTTACGTGTTGTTCACATGGAATTCTCAAAACCAATTCACGAAATTTTTAACATGTTATAGCAATGGGTTAAATTCATGTATTCTTTAGATTACATACATATAAGCTTACTCCATTCACCATTCAGCCAAGCATGCATCTTAGGCTAAACCTAAGCTTTTGTCCCTTTTAAAAACTCTATATACATTTATCCATGCATTTCTAAAATTTCAAAGAAACATACATGTATCACTCTATTTTCATACCATTCAGCCCATATAGTACCTTATTCATATTATGTTCTTTTTTTTATCTTCATATAATTTCCATCATCATTTATCATCAGTGTACATGGTATTCACAACTCCATTACAAATATAATGTTATTCTATTTATATATTTTATTTTCATGTATGCTTACACACATAAAACATGTTCACACATCATGATCATTCTTATACACTCAATATGTGCATTTCATACCATTTTACATGAAAATCAAGAAAAACAATTAATTCCCTATTGTATATGTTCTGTCCAAAAGGGAATTACAACTAAGAGTTTTATTCTTCTATGATTCAACCTATAATCAAGCTTTATTCTATATGTGAATTAAAAGCCTTAAATCAATTTCTACAAATTATGCCTAAATTAAAAACCCCAAATTTACATATTCAATTCCAAAAGCAGGAGATTTAAGATTGAATGTACTAATCTCAATTTTAAGCTCTTAAATCACCTCTGTTTCTCTCCTTTTAACTTCTTAAAATAAGAAAACCTCTTCCCAAAACTCTAACTATTTCGGGCAAGGAAGGTATCCCTACACTAAACAATGATTCAAGCTTCAAAGTGCAGAAAATCAACATTAAAAATGAGGTCTTACAACAACCCAGATATCCCTATTAATGCTTGGTAATGTCCATATTATCTTAGTGCCTACAGGTCTAATGAACTTCACTAAAGCCTAAATAACTAGTAATGTCTGTAAACTAAAGTTACCACTATGCAAGTTAACTGATTTTGGTCCTCTCCACAAGTTAAGGGTCTCACAAAAACTATAAATAGGCATGTTCCCTCATAGGCACCTAATGCACACAAACTTGCATTTTAGGCTCTCTGTCATCTTGTCTCCTAATGCCTTACTGACTTAGGCATCAGAATTGTAGTCAATTGGAGCAAATTTCTATTCTTATAGGTAACTCAAACCATATAACTATTAATCTACTATAACTGACTCTACCAGCTGGTGCTTTCGTTAAGAGTCTAAAAATGGCAGATGGCATTAGTGCTTTAAAATGCAATGAAACACCTAGGCAAAACTTGATACTGATTTTCACCCAAGATCTAGTGAATAAAGAAACACCAAAGGTAGGAATTCTTATCACCCTAGATGCTTTGTAGCAACTCTTATAATGCTTCAAAAAAGACACACATTCAGAACTTATCAAAGAACTAAGGATGGAAAATGTGAAAAAAGTAGCCTCCAAACTTGAAAAAGGAAAGGAATGCCAATCTCAATCTAAATCTCACTCGGACACTACCAGTGATGAATTTAAAACAAAAAGGCCTAAAAGACTTAAGAAGCTAGGGACACGGAGCAAAAAGGCTAACCCTAAAAAAAAGAACCCAATAGAAAAAAAATAGGAGTTCAATGACGTATTTATTAAGGCAATCAAAAAATTCAAGCTGGAACATTTAAAGAAGCCTAATTATGACAAAAATATGGACTCGCTGTTTGTACAGGAAATACAGGAAGTTCTTTTTCCTTATCATTTTTGTGAGATAAAAATAAATTTAAAGGCCAATTAGATTTTTGTAAACACCTCTCTAAATACAAGACCTTGATACACATGCAAACCTTTATTAACGGATTGGTCTACAAGAAGTTCCCCTCTATACTTATAGATGATGCTCTTAATTGGTTTCATGGTCTAACTCCTAAATTGATAACCTCTTTCGAAAAACTATTTGATTTGTTAAAAATTAAATTTGTCAATCAAATGATAGCTAAAAAGATTATGACTGATTTACAGGGTATCATACATAGGTGATAAGAGAGCCTCTAGGATTTTATAAAAAGGCTCTAAGAGGTGATGCCCAACATTGAAAACCTTAACATCAAAGTAGTGATAATTACTATAATTAACAGTGTAAGAAACATGTGGCTATACAACTCTCCAATGATGGATAGGCCTGCAGACTTTATGGAGTTGATGGATCGGGCAAAATAGTTTATAGCACTTAATGATGCTAATTGAGCTTATGGCTACTACAACCTCGAGTTGCTTATAGGGAAAAGGGTGAGATCTTTATTTAAGAGTTCCTTAAGAAAAAGCCTAACAAGGAAGAGCCCTAAGAGGTACCGATCTCCTAGGAAGAACTCCCCTAGGAGAAAGGGCAATCGACCAAGTAGTAAGACACTTTCACATCTCTAACCATAAACCCCACAAAAATCCTAATGTAGATCAAAAGCAATCATGACAAAGTTAACTGGTCGAAGAAGATGGACCAAAGAACATTTAAAAATAGAGACAAAAGTAAATATTGTAATTTCCATAAAGATGTAAGCCATACAACCGATGAATACAGATGCTTAAAAGATAAGACAAAAAGACTAATAAAGAAAAGTTCACTAAATTAACTTATGGGAAAGAAAAAAATTAGAATCATCCTCCAGCTTAAGTAACACTTTTGGCTCAAATGATGAAAAGAGAAAACCAATAGATTTAAAGCCTGATTGGTGCAAAGCAAAATGTCATTAATACGATAGCCGGAGGTTCCCCCTTTCGAGAAGAGATGTCAAAAAGAAAGAAAATAGCAAAGGGAGTATTCCTCTCGGCCAAATTTGAAGAAATACCCCTAATCACTATTTCAGTAGTTGATGCCAAAAAACTAAAAATCCCATACAGTGATGCTTTAATGATTTAAGGGTACTTGCAAATTACCTCGTAGAAAGGATACTCATGGATAATGGAAGCATGGAGAACATCCTGACTCTTGATACTTATAAAAGGATGAACCTTCCCCTCAAGGAGCTTAAGTCGATCTAAACACCACTGATCGGGATAGGCAACACCTCTATCCCTATAGTAGGCTTTGTCAATTTACACCTCGAGCTGGGTGAGAAAGAGGTCTCTCATGTCTTTAAGTCTAACTTCATGGTAATAGACATTTCTTTTGCTTATAATTCTATTTTTAGAAGACCCATGTTATTTGAAACAGGCATCGTGACCAGTATTCGATACCTAGTGATAAAAGTTCCCACCAAAAAAAGTGTTGCAATAATCTAAGGAAATCAGTGAGAGGCCTATAAAGCCTATGTCACTACCATCAAGGAGGCAAAAGAGTAATCTATTTCCAGTCCAATCAAAAAATCAAAACCAAAGCACCCAAGACCAAAGCCAGAGGACAAAGTGATAAAGGTGGAACTAAAATCAGGAAAGATGGTACTAATCAGAAGTCAGATGTCTAAGCAAAGGAAAGACAAAGTCCTTGAAGTCCTCATCTTAAATAAATCTATTTTTGCCTAGACGATCGAGGATATCTTGAGTATAAGCCCAAAGGTTTTGTGCCATAAGTTGAGTGTCGATCCATAGGCAAAGTCAATCAAGTAAAAGCTACATCAGTATTTTATCGATTAGAAGAAGGTCATAAAAGAAGAAACTCAAAAGCTTTTTTCTGCAAGGTTTATTAGTGAAGTTTTTTTCCTTAAATGGTTGGTGAATGTTGTGCTAGTTAGAAAGAAGAATGGCAAAATGAGCAAGTGCATTGATTTCGCATATCTAAACAAAGTATGTCCCAAAAACATCTACCCTATCCCCTATATCAATCAGTTAGTGGACTCCATAACTGGATATGAAGTCTATTCTTTCCTAGACATGAAAAATGTTAAGAAGCCTTTGATGAACTTAAAACTTTCCTCATGAAACCCCTATTGCTCAGTAAATCAATCAAAAGTGAAACCTTGTACATATACCTTTCCACCATGGGAGATATAGTAATATCGATCTTGGTAAAAAAAGAAGGAAAAAGTAAAAGCTCATCCATTATGCTAGGCAAGTGTTGAGAGGGCTTGAACTAAGAAAGAACTAATTATTGACAAGAAAATGGTCGAACTATCTATGAATTTGCAACCATATGACACACTTTGAGCCACACATATCCCTACAGGCACAAATCCTTATAAACTTCATCTCAAAGTTCATAGGATAAAATGTAGACTCAAGCACTCAATTAGGCTTGAGCGAATGGGAAATGTACATAGATGGTCTATCAAATAAGTAAAGAATAAGCACCGAAATATGCATCAATGGCCTATCGAGCCTTAACATAGAATATACTCTCAGGATAAACTTCAAAGCATCGAACAACATAGTAAAATATAAAGCCTTAATTGTTAGGCTAAGGCTATTCAAGCATGTCTGATTAGAATCCTTAGTCATAAAGAGTGATTCATAGCTGGTGACATGCCAAGTCTAAGGCAACTTCGAAGCTAAAAAGGAAAGTATGGTTAAGTACTTAAAGAAGGTGAGAAACATGCTAAATTAGAAGATAGTAGAACCTTGTGGAGGATTGAAAGAATCCCGTGTGCTAACAATAGCCATGCAAACCTAATAGAAAAGGCAGTAGCCTTCGATAACTTTATAAACATGAAGGTTAAAGTCAAAGATACCAGTGTTCCTATATTCTAAAAAATAGAAGTAATGTAAGTGAATGTCAATGGCACATGGATTAGTCCACTGATAGACTACACCCGATTAGGAAAGCTATCGAAAAAAGTAAAGGAGGTAAGAAATCTTTTACCTATCCTATAATAGACAAGAAGTTATACAAGAAATCCATAACCCACCCATGGTTAAGATGTATAACTATAAAAAAAGGGAACTATATCCTTAAAGAGATTCATAGAAGGAGATATAAAGTGTACAAAGTAAATAGGGCCATAGCTAATAAGGTATTTTAAATCGGATACTATTAGCCCACTGTTTAAAAAGACATAAAAGGAATTGTGCAAAAATGCCCTTTAGGTCCATAATAGGATAATGAGAAAACCAGGGATAGAACAACAATCAATTAAGATCTCATGGCCATTTGACCGATAGGGACTTGACATCTTAAGCCCTTTCACTCTAGGAAAAAGGGAACAAAAATTTGTGATAGTGGCAGTAGAACACTTCACAAAGTGGATAGAAGTAACACCAATATCTACAATCACCTCAATGAGAGTGCAGAACTTTGCATGGAAAAATATCATTTGTCAATTTGGCCTCCCTAGAGTTTTCATAATTGACAAAGGAAAGCAATTTGATTGCTCACTTTTCAGAGAGTTTTGCCAAGGCCTTAAAATATAACTCTATTTCACAGTAGTCATGCACTTGTAAAACCAATGGAATGATCGAAGTGTCAAATAGAACCCTACTCGAAGGGTTGAAAAAGTGCCTTTAGGAAGCAAAAGGTAAATTGATTGAAGAGCTCAATAGTGTGCTATGGGTGTATCAAACATCTCTTTGATCAACCATAGATGAGACACCATATTCCCTTACCTATGGCTCCAAAGGCATTCTACCTATAAAAATTAGATTAGCCTTATACCAAGTTGATACGTTTGATCATGATGAAAATTAAGCAGAAAGGTGCCAAGATCTTAATCTAATCAAAGAAATAAGAGAGCTTACACAGATAAGAGTTGTAGCTTACAAATAACACATCTCATGATACTATAACATGAGGGTAAAGGCCAAAAAGTTCAACTTAGGCAACTTAGTCTTAAGGAAAGCTGAAATAAAAATGGGGAACGCAAGAGTTAGTGAACTCATACTAAATTAGGAAGGGCCTTATGAGATATCCAAAGTCCTAAGGCTAAACACTTATAATGTAAAGACAGTTAATGACATGGAATTACCAAGGTTATGAAACATGGAAAGCCTTAAGAAATGCTTTATGCAAAGAAAACCCTTGTCAAGTCATTAGTTCGATTGAGCCCTCTTATATTTTGTACATTACATTCCTTTTATGATTAATAGAAAAGGCCCTTCCTCTCATCAATGTGCAAATGAACCAAGGTAAATATGTTTAAAAGATCAATTCACTAAGGCAAATATACCTAAAGGTTAATTTACCAACATAAATATATCTAGAGACCAAGTTATTACAATAAATGTGCCTAAACGCAATTTACTAAGGCAAATATGCCTAAAGATTAATTCACTAAAGCAAATACACCTAAAATGAAGTTATTACAATGAAAATGTCTAAGAGTCTAGTCACTAAACAAAAATATCAATGCAAACACGCCCATAAAACAATCCAGTAAAGTTAAAAAATAAATACACAATTCAAGGCAAATGAAACAATAAAAACACAACAAGTAAGAGCTTTTTTTCATTTAATGAATGAAACTTTACAAGACTACAAAAAAAGGGAAAAAAATCTACAAAATAAGTCACTTCATTCTTAATGGAAAGGAGGAGGAGGAATAAGCTCCTTGGCAGCAACTTTATCCACTGTCGAGTTGCTATTTACATTATCTACCCAAGAGAAGTCCTAGTTCGAGAAGTGACTTTAGAGCTCTAATTTTGAGGCTTAGCTAAAAATTTGCTAAAGAGCCTTTAACCTCCTCAATATCTCTTTTTCTAGGGCTTTTGGGGCTTTGTCTTGCTCGATGATTAAAGCCTACTTACTAATCCTAAGATTGGCAATCTACTTTTAGAGCTTCACAATCTAAGTATCCTTTGCAATGGTTTGTAATATGGCATCATTGAGTTTGATGTTAAGGCTAAGTATATATTTATCCTAGCTATCTTTTTACCTCTTGAGTTCCTTATGATCGCCTTACACTTAATTAAGCTTAGCTCTTATCGAAGCCAAAAGTCGATCAGCCTCTTATACCTTTCTCTTCTTAACTGCCATCTATAGCTTGAACTGGGAAGTACAAGACCCTAGAACTTATAGAAGTTGCATTCCTTGCATGAAAAGATCATTATGTCAAACTCAAAGATGATAACCAAATACGTCAAAATATGAAATATGCACCTATAGGAAATAGCTCTCAGCCTGATTGGTGATGGTTTTCAAATCACAAATCCTCTTAGTCTGATCAACATCTACTGGGAAATTAAGGTATTAAAGGAAGTACTAAGGCAACATTAAGGTTCTGTGGGGAAGTAGTATTCCTAGCCTTTTAATAAAAATCCTCTATAGGTCTAGCATCGATGCCGAAAGACCTCCCATTATGGAACTAGATGCTACTTCAAGTTGTACGGTAGGAGAAATAAGCAAAACAATTATGCCACTCAGAGAGACAATAGTCATTATCTGCATGATAATTAGTGCCCTTGAGGTTTATAATGATGCTTCAATCAGAGCCTCAGCATTGGTACTATCTCTAAGGATCACCTTGCACTTTTTGCTGATGATTGGGTCCATGACACCCCTACCTCTTCCTCATTTGACTAAATGTTTTCAAGGAGGAGTGGCAGCGACAAGATGTGAGGAGGAAGCCTGATCGTAAGCCTTCACTTTATACTGTGAGGCCATCTTTTATGCCTTTAAAATAGCTTATTAATGAGAAGACATGTCACCTGCAATGATGGAACAAAATAGTCAATCATAGAAGAGTAAATACAAAGCACAAATGATAAAAATGAAGAGAAAAGAAGAAAGAAAAAAACTAGAGAACCTCCACCCTCTGAGGGATCATCAAGGCCATCTATAGAGAAAATAAGCAAATCTAATGAGAAAGGTGATTGCTTAGCCTCTAAAAGGAGCTTCTGAAAGTCACTCTTAACATGAGGAAGGGAATACGACATGTCTTTCAAATATGTACACTCATCCGATTGGTTTAACTTCACTCTAGGCTAACTCCTCTTCTACTTATAAGGAAAAAATAATGATTGAACCCCTTATTCGATCTATTTACACCTATTAGAGACCGATCAGTCCTAGTGGTAAAATTTACAAAGTCAATCGATTCTTAACCACAGAGATAGTAGAAACTGCTAAAAAGTTCAACACTAGGAATAATATCATACTATTTACAAATACATAGAAAACAAACAATGACTCTCTAACCGTTTGGGGAGAGCTGTGATGGGTTAAACCTATACACATTCAACACATGTACATAAAATAGACTAAAAGGGAAACAAAAATTGAAATAAAAGAAATATTCAAACGCAATGAAAAATTTATTATTAAAAGGACCACTTAATGGTCCCATAATCTGTGGACAAGTTAGAGTGACCATATCATTAGAAATTCTATATTTTTCCCTAAGGTAAGGTAAACCATCCTTTGTTATCCTAGAAAACTTTCTAATGGAGGGCAATGACATGAAATTGTCCATAAAAGAAGTGTCAACACCCCCAAACTTAGATTCCTGTAGAAACTAAGTGCACCTGGTACAGGTAAAGAAACCACTTTAGTCCTAATCTCACACAACCCAAAAGAAGAAGAAGGAAAAGACATTGAGGACGAACTGAAAGAACTCATTCTAAGAAAAGGAAGGGAACCTTACTAGGATTAAGCAAAATGCTCGAGACGACAAAAGTTAACCAAAGGAAAAAAAATGAAAGTTATAGCTAAAAATAAATAACATCACAGTGCAAAAAAAATATGTCAAAATCAAGCAAGGTTAGCCAAGACCCTATATATAGGTTGCCATATAGCAAAATGTCTGAAGACATGCATTTCTGATATTTAATAATGATGATAGAGAAATTAAAGTGATATGATGGTTATATGTATATCTCCTGACATGCACCTTTTTCTTTTCCTTGACCTTTTAAAATCGTACATCTGATCATCGAAATAGCCTAAAGGGGAACAAATGTTAACATCCATATTATCTTAGTACCTACAGGCCCAATAAACTTCACTGAAGCCTAGATAACTTGTAATGTTTGTAAACTAGAGTTACCACAATCCAAGTTAAAAGACTCTAGTCTGTTGCACAAGTTAAAAGTCATGCAGAAATTATTAATTAGGTGTGCTCACTCACAGGTACAAGCCAACGCATACAAACCTCCATTTTAGGCTCTCTATCATCTTGTCTCCTATTGCCTTACTGACTTAGGCATCGGAGTTTCAATTCTAGGCTCCCCTAGGGCAAGTTTTCTGTTCTTATAATTAACTCAAAGCATGTAGCTACCGATTGGCCACAACTGACTCTATCTTTTCCACTAGCATTAAAAAAGAGAGAGTATGTTGATTTCTTACCTCTCTTTAAATCTTCAAACCCATTCATAATTTCATTTTTACTTTAATTTTCTATATCACCAATGCATTAATTTCAGTTCCTTATAATTTAAAGGCAGAAATTTGTGTTTTTATTAGTTAAAAATGAAAAAAATTCAAGGGAAGAAAATGGTGGAGTGCGTTGGCCAAATAAGGGAAAAGATAGTGTTACTATTCACCTCTTCTCTCTCATCAAACTCCCCTTTTTATATCAAGATTTTAATGGCTAAGATGTTTGCCACTTGTCCTTATCTTAATGGTCCATTTTTAAATGTTATTAATTCAAATTAAGCTTGTTTAATTACCTTAAATTGTACTTAATCAACTTAATCCATCTTTAGTTGACCTACCCTTTTTATCACTATTATTGTTTTATCTTTTTTTGCACTATTCATTTTTATCTTATTAGCTTATCCACTATCCATATTTTATTTTGGATTTTTTTGACCTTTAAATAATCTTATTTTAACCCTATATTTAGGATGAATTGTACTTTTCAAAACTTGAATTTTTAGTATTCATGTCTTCGGTAGGATGGAAGCACTATTCACGTTTCAAAAAGTACTATTCATGACCCCGAATTTTTAAACTTTGCATTAATTTTAGTAGAGTACAATATAGAAATCAATAATTAAAATTGTTTCAATTATGGCCTTTAGAGAACACTAGAAAATTTACTCTATTTAATTTTACATTTTATGTACTTTACGTAATAAATGCCTTTATTATTTTTTCCTTTTTTGTCAACATATTCAATTTTAATTTGAGTAATTAGTCCTTCAATTTATATTATTTGAATTGATCCTCATAAATTTATTATTATTAAATTAATAAGGTCCTATATTATTTTATGAACTAAATTTAGTTTTTTACAATTATATCTTTTGGGCGTAGAGTAGAAATTGAACCTTTAATCAATTGAGATCAATCTAATTTTAATTATCGAGGTATCATTCTGTTGGATAATATAAAATTTTAAAGTTTTAATTGGTTACATGGCACTTATTCCTTAAAATTTTTTTTTTTCCTAAAATGATTTCATTGTACAAATTAATACCCAGTTCGGAGAGATAAAAAAGTCATCAAAATAGATTTAGATGAAATTGAGATGTTCACGAAATGAGCAAGCTATAAATGTTTGATATGTAGATTTTGAAAAAAAATTACATTATTAATGTTGCAAAATTCCGTTGATAATAATATAATAAATCCCCATATAATATCGTAATTTGATTCTTTCCATATTCAATTAATTTATCAATACATAATTATTTTTTAATTTTTATTTCTTTTCTAATATATATTATTTTATTTGGAAACTTCTATTATATTTGCGTGTAGCATAAGAAATCACCTAGTTACTTCGTAATTTTTTCAGTCAAAAGCCTATCTTAATAAGTATTGTTTTGCTAGTAATCAAATTTGGAATAATTTGAACTCCTCGTCTTAGAGGTTTCTTTCTATTGATTTAGGGATTTTGCTCCCTTTGCTTTGGGTTGGCAAAATTTTCTTAATCTTCTTAATTTTCTTAATCTTCTCAAATTCTATTTTTCTTCATATATCAAATCTCTTCATGTTTTAAATCCCACTTCTGGATCTTCCTCTCTACCGTTTTCTTCCCTTTTTTTTGTAATTTCTCTTCTGTCTTTTTTTGTCCGCTTTTTTTTATATGGCTGACACAATAGATGGATTAATGGCTTCCCTCTATTTAACGAATGAGGAAAATGTTGTGGGTGCAGTATTGAATGATGACTTGATTAGTGCAATCCAAAATTTAAGAATATCATTCACTACAAAAAAAAAAAAAACACTTTAGAGACAGATTTTAGCTCCAGAAAAAATAGCAATTTAGCGACAGATATTATGACGGAAATAAAAATCTGAAGTTACTAATAATGAAATAAATGTGAAAAAAATATAGAAATGGAAGATACTTTTCCTCTGTAAATTTCGTGGTAAAATGTGGCGTGAAAAATTAGCAACGACATAACGATGGATTAGATATTGGTAAGCTTGAAATAGGAACTTAGAATTTTTTGCGACGGATGGCAATCCGTACAATTAAACTTTATGACAGATTAGCAATGAAATGAAATTCATCACTATTATTTTAAGAGGTTTCACAATTTTTGAAAAATTTACCAATGGAAATATTAGTCGCAAAAAGAGCCTTCAGAAATTGCTCTAAAACAATAGTGTATGGAAGGTAGGGAAAATGTGGCGACGAAAATATCCATCGCAAACAACTAAAATGAAAATGACGTCATTTTTATATATCTCTTTCCACCTTATATCACGTCACGAAATTCTCGGTTGCAACAGTAACCCTTATCCCCCCAAAATCAAATTCGCACAGCGGCGATTAGGAGAGGCGTGAAGTTGACAGCATGCAGTGGATTTCTTTCGACGTCTTGCCGTGGCTGGCAGCATCCTCCACCAGTGGCGTCTTCTTCGCTGAGCATCCTTTCCCCTGCAGCCACTCGTTGACAGTAGGTAAACTTCCTTCTTTTTTTTTTATGCTTAGATATAAATATAAACCTAAAATTGTTATGATTCCATAAAAATTTATGTTGGAAGAGATATAAATGTAGACCTAAAAATTTATTTCAGTTAAAAATTGTTGATTTTTTTCTTAGATATAAATGTACACCTAAATTATTGATTTTTGAATGCAAAACTTCAATTAAAAAAATAATTAGTAACTCTGATCTAAATTAGAAATATTTGAAGCTATAACATAATAAATTAAGATATAACATATGTGATTTTAAATTGAAATTTAATAATTTTTATTGTACTACAAAATAATAATTCTAATTTTATTGTAATTGTAGTGCAAATTCCATAATAAATCAATAAATTTACATATAATTAATAAGTCTAATTATAGTGCAAATTATTAATTCTAATTTTATTCTAAATTTAGTGCAAATTCCATAATAAATTAACAAATTCACATATAATTAATAATTCTAATTTTATGCTAAATTTAGTGCAAATTCCATAATAAATTAACAAATTCACATATCATTAATAGGTCTAATTGTAGTGCAAATTAATAATTCTAATTTTATGTTAAATATAGTGTAAATTCCATAATAAATTAATAAATTCACATATAATTAATAATTCTAATTTTATTCTAATTGTAGTGCAAATTCCATAATAAATTACAAATTCACATATAATTAATAAGTCTAATTGTAGTGTAAATTATTAATTCTATTTTTATTCTAAATTTAGTGCAAATTCAATAATAATTTAACAAATTCACATATAACTAATAATTCTAATTGTAGTGCAAAATAATAATTCTAATTTTATTGTAATTATATTGCAACTTCCATAATAAATTAACAAATTCACATATAATTAATAATTCTAATTGCAGTGCAAATTAGTAATTCCAATTTTATTCTAATTGTAGTGTAAATTCCATAATAAATTAACAAATTCACATATAATTAATAATTCTAATTGTAGTGCAAATTAATAATTCTAATTTTATGATCATATATATATATATATATATATATATATATAT
>CANXYI011546724.1:0-13369 GCA_948208565.1 Hura crepitans | reverse complement strand
ATCAATAGGCAGCAACAATTAGGGAAAAATGGATGATGTAGAAATATTTTACCTTTGATGAAGGTATAACCAATTAACAAGAAAACTCCTTGAATTTGATGAACAATATAGAGGAACAATGATCGTCATTTTCTTTTCTATCTAATTGTTGAAAGATATTTGGATGTTTATACCCCTTTGTTGGATGGCTTAAATTAATCCCTTGAATTCCATCCAATTGTCCACATGGCTCCATAATCAAATATCACTTTTAATCTTTTTTAAAATTATTTTTATCCTAATATCACTATATGACACACTAGAAATTCCAACTCAATTACTTATTAAAGAATAATATTTTCTTTTAACCCAAATATTTTTTTTCTATATTTTGTTTGGTGTTACAACCTTCCCCTCACTTGAGCAAAAATAATTAGAGTACTATTGCCATATGTTATCACTCTTTCCTAAGTTGCTTCTCTCATATTGTTTTCCCACAACATTTGATTAAGGGAGCATAGTTATTTCTAAATTCTCTATTCTAACATGTTTAAATTCTAACCACGTTATTATTATCCTCTTATTTTGTGTCTTTTCCTTTCAAACCTCATGAGACCTATATCTCTATGAGGTTACTTATGTTGCCCTTCATAATCTTTACAATCTATCTAATTGAATTCTAATCTCATAACTTTGTCCTTACTTAACTCAATCCATGATGAAGATTTTAGAAATTCTAGACTGTTTAATGGTTTATACAGTACCATTTTAGTGCTAGTTTAGTAGCTATTATTGCTATATCTGTTTAACTTCATTTGGAATTATTAACAAATTTCTAAGTGTATCTTCATCCGAAATCACTTTTTCAACTATTATCTTTAAGTGCTTACTATCATCTTTTGTCATACACTTGGTTGTTTATCATATGGCTTCCCTTCTTAAGGAAATGGTTCATTAAGGCTTTCTATTTATCTTAATTCTCTTAGACTTCCTTCACTTGTTAGAATTGATTTTTACTTCATTCTCACCTTAATGACCTTTTTCATGTAGTGTGTAAATATCAACTAAACATTCATAATCCATTAAAATGGGTTGAGGATTTTATACTCAGGGTGTTAAGTGATATTTTCTCCTTGTTTGGTTGGTAGTTTAACATGTTGTCATGGTCTATAACAAGTTTCATTGATCTCCTATCTCAAAAAAAGCCTTTTCTTAGTGAGGATATGGTTATAGCTCTTGTACACAGTTTATATAAAGTGTTTTCCATTATAAAATAGCATCTCTAAATAAACAAGTAAAAATGATTGCTAGTGCATCAATTATTCCAAAAGAGAATTGCTAAGATTTAGCATAGTTCAAACCTTTTTCTGAAGCCATCTTGCACACATCAAAAATTTCACTTTTAATTAATGATGTCCAAACTATAAATCATTTTCAGAGAGAGAACTTATTTCCTTAAGCTAGTCAAGTCATTCACCTTTCTTAGGGAGAGGTACTTATCCTTTATTATCAATTTATTCCGTTATCTATAGTCTATATATGGTCTCATATTCATTTTCCATAAAAAGAATTAGTGCACCTTGTGGTGACACACCAAAAGGTATAATTATTATTTTATGCTTTCATGTCAGTATATTCCCACTGCTTACTCTTACTGGCATCATAACGTATCATATTAGAGATATTGGTACAACTCCCAGTAGTATATCAATGACAAGCTGTATTCTTCCTTTTTTAGAATTATCGGTATATCCTAGACATTGGTTTGCATCCTTCAAAAGCCTCTAGTGAGAGCTAAGTACGTCTAATTCTCTTTTCTCATCTTTTATTTTTCCATAGCAATATATCTAGTATTGGAAAGAGGATATGATCTCTCTCGCTATAACCACCTCAAAATTATTTACTGGCTTCAAGAGAAATTCTTTTTATTTAGTGATCACTATCATTTGATACTTTTGAGGCTCCAAGTTGTATGAGTTTTTGACTGATCAAAGCTTGATCTACCACTTAAGTGTGTAAAATACCAATACGCTAAGCAATAATGTTTAGTGGTGTATAATATAATCTTTGAACATGCATAGCTTTATATAATCACAATATTCACATAACATCATCATAACATTTTCTTATTCATGCATAAACTATTCAAGTTGATTATTAGAATCATACTTAAAAGCTCATGTCACCATATGCACGTCAAGTTTCCCTACCTTTATACATATCAAAACTATTGAAATTCTAATCATTTTTGCCTCTTCTTTATCATATAAATTATTTCCATTTCTTAAGACAACATATTTCACATTAGTTATTTATCTTGAAAAACTATCTTCTTAATTATAATCTCCTTATTACTTTATTATATACCGTTGTAACTCATTGTAGTCTAGTTTTTCTAGTTCACATCAACATATGAACTTCATTTTATTTTCTTTACACACACAACATGAATTCATAGGATCTTAATCCAATTGAACATATCACTATCACAATGAATCCAATAGGCAAATATTCATGTCATTATAACTAATCACATTAAGCATGTTCTCTTGTCATTAAGAATCACATACACAATTAACATCATTAGCCCACATGTCTTAATTCAAAAAATCCTTAGTTTAGTTCCAAGTATAGATTATAAGTAGTATTCATAATAAATCTCAAATTAAGAAACCAGTACAATCATGCCATATCATTATGCCATACATGCTTTATTGGTACTTACAAATTTAGTCAATGTTCTGTGTTGTCACAATTTTATCAAATGTAACACATGATAATGCAACTCATCACCGTTATCAACCATCCAAGTCGTATGTTAATCATGGTTCATTTGATACATTTTATCATTTAAAGGTGTATATAATATTCACTTACTTTATATGTTTATTCTAAAACCACTATATACTGGATAACGGGTTTTATAGTACTTTGAAGAGTGAGATAGTAAAACACTCCATAGAGCTAAATAATATGATAGTGTATTGTGTCAATAAGATCTAATGGTTGTACCCATAGTAAATCAATACTTTGAAGAGCTATCAATATGTACTATGTTGATCCCGACCCGATGGCATACCTATAATATCAATACTCCGAAGAGCTAACAATATGTATGGTGTCATATAGACCCAGTGGCCATACTCACAGTAAATCTTGATATGTATTATATTTGAGATGTTTCAAGACATTTAGATCATGACATAGTAACTTACCTAATGATGTAAAGTGATATGTGACTCAATTAATATGAAACTTGAAGATAATATTCTAATGAAATTATACGGACTTTTGGGATGAATTAGCTTTATTTGTTTATATACTATAAGTATAATGTGTAAGATTAAATGATGAAGGTTATGAACATGATGTGCTTAACTTATCCTTATGCTTTAATATATGATTAATCAATGAGTTTGTTCTAGAGCCTTTGAGCATGAGGTATGGAAATAACTTCTAATACTATTACTATGATATGATGAAATGAAGTTATGTTCAGGTGGGTATAATAATGATAAATGTATGTCTTATTGTGTATTATAATACATGACATGTGTTTTTGACATGAATTATTTAATGACATGGCATAATTGTGATGGTCTCTTGATTTGAGATTTATTGTGAATACTACTTATAATCTGTACTTGGAACTAAACTGAGGATTTATTGAATTAAGACATATGGATCAATGATGTTAAAAATGTATGTGATTCTTAATGATAAGAGTACGTGCTTAACGTGATTAGTTATAATGACATGAATATTTGCCTATTGGATTCATAGTGATAGTGATGTGTTTAATTGGATTAAGATCCTATGAATTCCTATTGTGTGTGAAAAGAAAATTAAATGAAGTGTATATTTTGATGTGAACCAAAAGAGCTGGACTACAATGAGATATAATGGCATACAATAAAGTAATAGGGAGATTATAATTAAGAATATAGTTTCTACGAGCTAAACAACTAATATGCAATGCATTATCTTGAGAAATGGAAATAACTAATATGATAAAAAAGAGGCAAAAATGATTAGAATTTAAATAGAATTGATATGTATAAAGATGCGAAAACTTGACATGCGTATGGTGACATGAGCTTATAAGTATGATTCTAACAATCGATTTGAATAGTTTATACATGAACAAGAAAATGCTATGATGGTGTTATTTTAATATTATGATTATATAAAGTTATGGATGTTCAAGGATTAGATTATGTACCACTAAGCATTATTGCTTAGTGTATAGGTGTTTTCCACATGTAGGTGGTAGATCGAGCTTTGATAGAAGAAGTAATTTGTAAAGTGGGATTCGCAGTTAGAGAATGAGAGCATACTGCATAATTTGCATATGTTTGTGTAATTCATTTTGTTTCCTTAGTCAATTAATTTATTTTCATTAAGCTTCCATTTTGGGTTTGTACCATTTATTAAACTATGGTTTGATTTTCATTGGACTGTTGTTTTTAATTTAGGCTAAGTTTTGAAAGTCTAGTCCTTTTTGCTTATCATTGCATGGTTTGATAATGTGATTAATTGATCAAGAAAAACTAACTAGCTTGATCGAGTTTAGAATTTGTGACACAAAGGTATCGCTATTAATGCAAGTGACCGATTGATTTTGAAAAGTATAACTGCATATATGAGCATATTGTGTTTTTTGGTGCTTATGGCACTCTTGCATCCGATGTTCTAGGATACCAGTAGGAGGGGTGTCATAGTTATCCTATGCAAATATTATTTGTATGTATTATATATCTCTAAGTTTAACTATATTATGTTGCTAAAAAATGAATTCTAAACTAATAAAAATAGCTTAAAAAGCATAATTATACATAAAATTGCACAATCAAGCACTGGATAATTTTAAAATTCAAAATATTTTATTATCACATTTTTATAGAACATATTCAATTTAAGTATAAACCATTCAATTCAAAATTTTGATTTCAGTTTTAATGTTAAACACTAGAAATTATTCATTTGTAACATATTTCTTATAAAATAAGACAAATGTGTTTTATTATAATAGTATATTTATTGTGACGCCCCTTACCCAACCCGTTCTTAGATCCTGACAAGGAACGACACATAACCAATATCGAACTTTCGTTATGTCCTTATTACTCAAAATTTTTTCCTTTTACTTGTTTATCATAAAAACTTATAACACATGTTTACTCAAACCACATAAATGTGCTAAACTATTTGAGGTCATCATGTCAAAATTTCGGCAGCATAATAGTTATCTAGTGACACTACCCCAAAAAGTAACCTACATAAAAACACTTTGAAAGAATCTCATGCATCTCACTTCAACATCCAACCTTTATATCAAAGTCAACTCATACAACTCCACATATATATCTGATACATACATCATACTTAACTCAACTAGTTCAAACATGCATCCAACTCAAAACATGTAAACATATATCATTTATATACAAGCTATAGCTTAAAAGGTTACATACATCTTTAGATACACACTAGGCTTATAGCCTTTAATCATACATATGAGTGCCTACTATATATATCAAAACTATGTGCAAAGACTTATACCAAAAAGAGATTTCCTTGGACTGCTTGGGACTGTCACTGAAACTGCTTTTTATTTACTACTTTAACCAATGCATCACAAAATAAATACGATACACTAAGCTTCACGGCTTAGTGGTGTGTCTAAGTATATAAAATTCAAGCATACATATACATCACATGCATTTTATGTTTATTATGTATTTAAAACATGCAAATCAAAGCATAAGTAATGTAACCATGCATAAATAAATTACTACATACCAATCATCTATACATTTATCAAAGTTATGTGACCTACCAGTTAATTTTTATGTCTAATTACTTATGGCTGTTATTAAGTTCACTTATATATCTTATTAAGTTTAATTCGCCTATACTCAATAGATAATGATCTCGATACTAGATAATGGGATGAAATGAGCCACAGAGGCTATATTGGACCATAAAGGTCATGCCGAACCATGAAGGTCATAAATTAGAGTCGAAGGTCATAAGCAGACCCAAAGGTCATAAGATGGACCTGAAGGTCATTAATACAAGCTTAAAGGCCATAAATTTAGGCTTCAAGGCCATAGTGAGGTACCGAGGTACCCTAGCAACTGTTAAGCTCTCTAGTTAATCAGTCAATCTATCCAGACTAGGTTGTCTACATTCATATAGGCAATTACCATTCTTTAAATTTCTTTCGCATAAATATATCAATTAACATAGACTTTATATACTTTTGGAGTTTTATCATATAACTTTAAGTATGTGTACATTAATTCAAGAATCCTATAATTAACATGTTTTCTATCTTACAAGCTTATTCGGCCAACACATGGCTAAGGGTAACTATTATTTTATCTTTTATAATATATAAACTATTTGTTTCATTCCATACATCATGTGTATTATTGAGTTACACATCATTGTTAACACTTTGCATATGCATTTCTATAATCCATCATGATGCCATTTAATGCTTTTTTCAAGGCATGCACTTTCTTATAGATATCTGCATACAGGTATTACTTAACATGCTTAAGGCATAATTTACAAATTTAGCATTTTTAAGTTCACATAGTCATTCAAATCACGTGCCCATGCTTACATGTTTTAGCCATTTTTCGCTCATGCACTACATCCGTCATTTTCAACATACACTCATTATACTTCAATTTCAGGTTCCTAATAGGCATTCCACATTTAACACATGTCAAAATTCACAAATCCTAGGCTATCTACCATTTGACCATACATACATATACATCATAAATTGCTTTTTTATGTTACATACCTCATTAATCACATTAATAAACAATGCTAACTTGTTAGCTAATGCATACATACTAAATCACCATATTACTTTATGTATACCCATTCGGTAATACCCATTAACACCTTTCATTATTACTTTTATTCAACTTACACCCTTTTAAAACATCATTTTCATCCTAATATTTACAATAAAACCTCATGTATAAACAAGTGAACATTCTATACCTTTATCACCTACCATTGGGCTCTAACATGTCTAACCATATACATTAGTAGTTATTCTTCATTTAATCATTAATTCTTATTCATCCTTTTACATATGCACATAAATAAATCATACATTAATTACACCAAAAAACTTTCTCATAAATGATATAACATGCATACAACATGCATAACATTTATTAACTTAGATACACATACTCTTTTATCCAAAAATAGACTAAAGGCTCCTCAATCAACCTTTATCTCCTTCTCTTTCCCTTTTCCTTTGTCTTTTTTGTCTCCTCTACACAAACATACAACCTATCAAGTTTAAAAATCCATATAAAATTAAACACATAGCCAAAGCTCAAATTAACTTAAGAAAACTTTAATCAGCACCTTTGGTATCCTTATTAATTATAAAAACTTAATAATAAGCACTTATGTGAAATTAAGTTACTATTCACCAAGAGAACAGTAACCCAAAATTTCCCTTAGAAAGCTTTCAAACTTGATGTTCAACATATGTAGAGGCTATAATGGTTAGATATGGGATTAGGTGGAAAAAATGGAGGAAAAGCTTAAGATGCCATGAAAATTGCCCTAGGAGCCGATGGTTTAGAGGAGAAAGAGGGAGGCAGATTTTTACCCCTTTTTAGACTAAAGTTGACTTTTATAAGGCATTAAATTAAGGGCTCAGATAAATTCTAGAATGATCTAAAGGACGTAATTTAATAAGCCTAAAGCCCTTTTTGCTTTTTCAATCTAATCCTCCCAAACCACAAACCAATCCTCATCTCCCATGATCCCAAATAATCATACTCAAGGTTACTTGAAAGTGCTGAACAAATTGCATACAAAATCTAAAAAAATTGACTTAAAATGACACTTTTAGTATTGTTTGATTTTTAAAAAAATTCCATGATCTTTAAAAATTCCAATTCCAATTCCATGATACCATTTGGAATATCTAAGTATTTAGTTATGATATTCTCGAGTCAATTTGAGCAAAAACATTGAAATTATCGATTTAGCCTTTATTAGGTTACTATTTATAAAAAACTATTATAAAAACTTTATTTTTAACCATCTTAATGACTTTGCCATTTCAAAATTTTCTTATAATTATATTATAAATAATACTTCCATTCGGTTGTATTAGTGTAACCTAGGTTTTGGAAAATACTATTCATATCTTGAAAAGTACTATTTATTACCCTAGGATTATCGAGTGTTACATTTCTTCCCCTCTTAAAAGAATTTTGTCCTTAAAATTATACTTGGCTTAAACAGCTGTGGATACTACTCCTTTCTCTAAGCCTCACTTTCCTATGTCACTTCTTCAATATTGTGGTGCCTCTATAACACCTTCACTAGTGGAAATCTTTTATTTCTTAGTTCTTTCACTTCACGTGCTAGATTTCTCATTGATTCTTCCTCATATGTCAAATCTAGTTGAATCTCCACTTCTTTAGCTACTGTTAGCTCATATGGACTGATAAACCTCAAACTTAGCTTGCCTTTCTTTCTAAATCTAAGCACTTTCTTCCATGGTGATACCTTAAAAAACACTTTGTCACTAACTTCATACTAAATATCTTTTTGCTTTAAGTCCATATAGGATTTCTATCAATCTGATGTAGCTTTTAATCTGTCCTTGGTGATCTTAACTTTCTCTTTAGAATCTCTAATTAAGTTTAGTCCCATAATCTTATTCTCACTCAACTCACTCTAACAAAAAGGAGTTTTACACTTCCTCCCATATAAAGTTTTATAAGGTGCCATGCTTAAACTTGACTGATGGTTGTTGTTGTACACAAACTCTACTAACATAGGTATCGATCCCAACTCCCTTTAAAGTTGATATCACAACTTCTTAGCATATCTTTTAACACCTATAAAACACAATTCCATCGTAAGCATCTCAAAAAACTTGATTACAAAGTCAATTAAATGCATAAGTCACCTAAATGACTTATTTGGATTGGCCATTTGTTTATGGATGAAATGTGTGTTAAAACTAAGTTAAATGCCCAAGGCATTATACAACTCTTTTAGAATCTAGAAGTAAACCTCGAGTCTTATTCTGATATGATTGATAGTATGTTCGCATCCTTTCTATTATGAGGCCGTTCAAACTAAAATAACTAAAGACTCAACCTAAATCTCACTTCTCAAGTCTTGAAAGACGAAAAAAAAATTAAAGGAATCTACCTATTACAAGATAATTGGGTATTAAATGATTTGATTATTTTTTATAACGTGTAAAATAATCATTTTCTACCTATTACAACATTCACGAAATATGTAGGAAAATAATCAGAATGAAAATTAAATTACATGATAATTACCTAAAATATATTTTAACAAAAAAAAGTAAAAATTACATAAAAATTACCTAAAATACATTCTAACTCAATAAAAATAAAATTACATTGAAATTAGCTAAAATACAATTTAACTGATAATATAGAAATAAAACAAATAGGATAAAGATAAAGGTTAGACAGTAGTAAATAAAAGGAAATAAAATAATATAATAAAGGGTGAAAATTAAAGAGTCAACTTCAGTGAATATTGGATAAGAGGAAAAAGACAAGTTAAATAAAGGTCGACAGATTTCAAATAACTCATATCATAGCAAAAACACAATATTAGTATGAAGCGAATGATGAAATTGATAGAAAGAATAAATAAAAAAGGAAATGAAATAAACAAAGCAATAAAGGAAATTAGAAATAAAAATAATTAAATAGCATATGAAAAGAGAATGAATAATAATTGAATCAAAGAGTATAGAAGAACAACATATTAGCAGTGGACAAACAAGATAAGGGTACTTACATTTAACTAGTAGATAAGTACCTAAATAAAATAAGGTTACCACATTTAACTAGTAAATGGGTAATGAATAAAAGAAAAAAAAAGGCACCATGGTTGATTGGTAGATAGATGCAAAAAGAAAGAAAAAAAAAGAAGAAGAAGAAGGTTTGGTCGACCCACTATGTATAATTGCCTTTAGGAATTAACTCGAGACAAAATGAACAAAAAGTTTTAAAAGAACCTCTAAAAATCAGAGAGATAGTGTTTATAAAGTGTTTTTACATTTTTTTGGGTGTGCACTTACTAAAAAAAGTCGACCCTTAAGACTAACATAGGGTTCGCCTATTATACACATATATCGAGGCACGGAATAACCATTTGAGGTTAGTGAAGTGGCCATTTTAGCACGAAATGGCCATTTTAGAGAGCTAAATGGCCATTTCACCTAAAGAGGAGTCCTATATGGATTCTACCTCTTTGGTGAAATGATGTCATTTTTTAAGGACAAAATGGTTGTTTCATAGAAGTATGAAATGGTCATTTTTACCTTAAAACAACCATTTTAGCAAAACACAAAATGGCCATTTTAGAGTTAAAATGGCCATTTTCACAGTTTTTCCCACAGTGGCCCGAAGCTTGTAAAATACAATTTTTTTTAATTTTAAAATATTTTTTCCTTTTTTAAATACTCTATACTGTGGATGCTTATTTTTCTTGCAATTCAAGTCGCATCGCGAGCTTTTTGGGTTGAGTAAGGGTTTATGTTAAAAAATTAATCATGATTTTAAAACTTTAAGTGAAGAGATCTTTGAATCGAACATTATTCCTATTTATTAAAATTTTATCCTTTCTTCATCATTAGGCAATCCAAATACGAGAGCCCCAGAAACCTAGTGTCTATAGTTGCCTCTAACTTTGGAGAGGCAACTTCAAAGTGTGTGAGGTGACCCAAAGTTCAGAAAGATGTCTACCTTATGGGGTGACCCTTTTTGTAGGTAGCCCGATGTCAACTTGGGCAATGCTGAAAGACATTACAACTAAAGTTATTGTGATTCAGACAGTGTTAGAGACATTACACCCGAAGTTGGTTTACTTCAAATAGTGCTCAAGATATTGTATTTAAATCTAATTTTCCTTTAGAAAGTGCTTGAAACATTACACCTGAAGTTGATGTGGTTTAAGTAGTGCTAGAGACATTACACTTGTGGTTGATTCTTCTTTAGATAGTGCTTGAGACATTGCATTTGAAGTTGATATGTTTTAAGTAGTGCTAGAAGACATTACACCCACTGTTAATTTTTCCTTTAGGCAGTGTTAGAGACATTATATCTGGAGTTGATGTGGTTTTGGTAGTGCTAGAGACATTGCACCTGAAAGTTGATGTGGTTTAAGCAGTGCTAGAGATATTACACCCGAAGTTGATTTTTTCTTCAGATAGTGCTGGAGACATTGTATCTGACTTTGATAAATTCATTTGGATGAATTTTTCCATTTTCTATTGAATATGTGTCCTTATCCTTGCCCCTTGCAACTAAGCAAACGGTGGGTGGACATTTGTCAGTTCAACATTTGTGATGTTGCTTATTAAATGAAGAATGCCCTCTGTGAAGCTTGTTAGTCACTGTATTTGAGTTGTAGCATTAATGCATGTTATGTGTGAGTGTTATATATTTTTTTTCTTGCCTTATTGCTTTTATTTTTTTATATTTTATTATATTTATTTGTTTGGCCAAAAACAGTAAATACGAAAGAAAGGATAAAAAGGAACATGATAATTTTATAAATTTAAAGTTTCAAGTATGATAATTAGTGTCCTAAACTAACATGTATAAAAATGGATTAAAAAAAGAGAAAAAAATAGAGTTAAGATGCTCTCTCGATCACAGAGTCTAGATCTCAGCCTCTAAAGAGTCAAGCCTAGTTGCCAACTCACAGTGTTTATCCTCGATTGTCGCTCCTAAATTTACCTAGGCCACATGTAGTGCCTTTATATCTCAAAGCATGAATTTGAAAGGTGTAGCTATTGGATCTTGAAGAGGTGTTGAAGAAGGCCCGACCTCATCTTTCTGCTATTGCTGTCACCTAAGTGGATTAGTAGGAGTGAGGTTATTATCGAGCAGCTGGCCAAGTCAATGGCAAACTAGGCATCCTCTGGATCCATGCCTATAAGCTGTGTCTCATCTTGCTTTGCTAACTCCTTAGGTGTGAAAAACCTGTGTCCCACTGGGTATATACGATCAAGTATCATGATCTTGATCACGAAGTAGGTCTTTTGATCGACCTAAAATTATTGTTGAATGGGGGTACCTATATGCTTTGAGTTAATGTTGACTCCTACCAAAATAGTAGTGACAATGCTGCCCATATCTCTTTACCGAGGAACTTGTTGGCCTAGTAAAGATGCTGTAGTATAGACAGTGCTGGGTTAAACCGGACACTATGCTCTATAGCCCATAGGCCATAAGGCTCGATTTGGTTCACCTGATTGATACTGCCACTGCATCACAAGTAGGACAATACTAACAACCTGTGTAGGTAGTGATGCAGTGGGTTTCAAAGAGCTGAAGTCTTTGTCTAGCTGGGTCTGTAAAGGTGCCAACTCATTTGATGATAGTCCAATGGTCGTTAAGGCACTCTGAGATCTCTATGACACCATCTGTAGGCAATCTAGGGATCTTCGAGAATTAAAAAATAGAGAGCTAGTGTTGTGTGCCATAAATGCCAAATTGGATGGTAGTCTAGTTCACAAGTTGTGCTTGGTGGTATTGCAAGGTGCTGAGGAACTGGAGTGCCACCTCAAGGTACGTGGCATGATGCTAAGAGTAAAAATCTTGCCAACCCACTTATGCAAGCAACTGGTCCACTCTAGTGAGTACACCTACCTTTTGTAGCATACCCGTGGAGAAATAATAGCTCCTTATAAAGGTAACTGATGCCAAGCAGTGATTTCTCTTTGCTTCTTCAGCATCTAACCATCTCGATACTACCATATGCGTCAGGATTGGTTTTCATTAGACACAGCTCTATTACTGATGTGGAGGCATTTTCTTCTTTTTTTTGTTTTGGAAAGATTAAGGGCTAAGAGGTAAAAATGGAAGTAAAAATGAAACATGAGAAAAATGGACTTTTTATAGGCAATTGGAAAAATGGCCGTTTTGCCTTTACTGAAATAGCCGTTTCAGGAAAGAGCAAAATACCCAGTTTGTCTTTTAGGCAAAAGGTCATTTTAGCCCAAAATAGTCATTTTGCTTAAGTGCAAAATGGCTGTTTTGGATCCTTAGCCTATAAATATAATTAATACATGCCTAGATCCTCATGCTACTTGAGTTTTTTTCTCTTTTTTGCTCTAATGGGTGACAAATTCCTCCAGAAGCTTCACAATATTCTTAATCTCCCCTCTACTTTAGCAATTCCTACTTTAGCTTCTTTTAATGCCTTAAAATTCCATCGATGGGTCTGACTTGATATGTCTTTTTTGAAGGCTGCCACTTGCTTTTGGGACTCGCAGTTTCACATTTTTTTTTATTTTCTCACCTAAAATTGTGTCCCTTAACTAAAGAAT
>CANXYI011546600.1:0-11822 GCA_948208565.1 Hura crepitans | reverse complement strand
CAAATAATAATGCATGTAGCCATTAAATGATACCTTCTTCTCTTTTCATATCTCCAGTATGGTGTAACCTTAAATCAAATTAAATTATCAATATTTAACATGTCGAATTTATGATGTGTATACATGGTATTATCTATCTATCCTTTACTTGCAACTGAAAGCCAATCTCTTTCATGTAAGTTAGGGCATTCACCTTCTTGCATTCATTAAATGTGCATTTTAGAATATTAACTAGTTTATACAATATACTATGGTAATTAATTTGCTTTGATCCATATGACACGCATTCACACATTTGCACACCACTTTTTCTTTTACACTTTAGAATGTATGATACATTTATGCACATATAATTTCTACTATGATAATTGAAATCACTAGTATCACATAACATTTTAGCTTTAATTCCCATCAAGTTACTTTACATTAGGGTATTTTCCAAATCCATCTTAAGGTTTTATCTTTGTATGTAATATAAAATATATTTCCTAAAATTTCCCTTTTAAACATATTAATCTATAATAATTATATTTACATGAATAATCTTAACAAGGTCAAGCACAAAATAAAATTGCAGCATACTAATTAGATATACTAAAATCACTAAACAATAATATTACATAATCATTCTTACTTCTAACTCATATAATCATGCTATACCATTATATACCCATATATAGACTTAGCCTTTTTAAATATTTTAAAAAATAAAAATACTTGGAACATTAAATATAACATATTAGACTTGGATACTTACCTTTAAGAATTCATTAAAACTACTTTAGCCATATTAACCCCTTATTTTTTTTTTGTCTATGCCATATTTGAACCCTTACTCAGACACTAGAATTAAGGTAGCAAATGGTTGCATTTTCTACTGCCTTTAAACCCCAAAAAGAGCCCTCTTGTTTAGTCGTTCCTTGTTATTTTCTCTAACAAAATTTTCTCCTATATTAATAGTCTAAAATTCTCTTCTCTATTGACTAATTTCTTACTACAAAAAATAATTTTTGCAACTACAAACATAACTCTCAATCTACTCTAAAAAAAATGAAGCCATCATCCTTCCTTATAAACCCTCCTTCATAACAGATCATGTTAGCCACATTCATACCTTTTGTTGAAATTGTTAACACTATAAAGATTCCATTTTTCCTCTGCATTTGTTGCTATCTTTACAATAGAGTTTTGCAGCAGCAACTGAAAAATTCGAACTCACTTCCTCCCATAGCAATTGCACACTGATTACCTACTGTTAACAATCTATTTCCTTCGTTAAAATCATTAGCCCAAATTTCTAAAATCCATGCACATCTGCTATAGAATCAGCAACACTCCTTCATAGCTTTCTACTAAAATTAGGTGTCCCCTACTTTTACAAAAATTCTATAGAAATCAACTGCAATTTGAGGCTCATTTCTTCTGCTACTGTTTAACATTGCCACTAGTAATTGCTTTAACTCTTCCTCTCTTTTGATCTTTATTTGCTTTCCTCTTGTAATATTTTTTTTTCTATCAATAGCAACCCATATCACCGGCTCCTCCTTCTCTCACCGCCATTGTTATTAGAGCCGCTACACAAAGCCGCCACTACTGCTCAATTTAAGTTGCCTCTTTTTGTCTTTGGCTTGCTTACCTTCTCGACTCCTTCTCTTTTTTTTTTTTTTACTTCTTTCCCTCTTTAATCTTTTCCTTTATTTATTTATTATCTTCTTTCTAAAAAGTGTGGCTAGAATAAAAAATGTCACAATAATAAAATATCTTGAATCAATTATACCTTTTTTTAATTCCTTATAATATTAATAATGCAATATGTCCCTATTTCTTTTGCAATTATTCCATCAATTAATTTTTATAATATTTTTTGACACTTAAGAATTTTGGTTCAGATCTCAAAAACTCTTTTCGGATTATTTAAGCATCGACTTGAGAGACCTATGGGTAAATACAAAAAAATCTCAAAATGTTTAACTTAGCTCTAAAAAATTTAATATGCTAAAAAAATTCTCATTTCCTATTTTCAATTCACTTAGTGACTTTATTTCTGAACCATATTTTACTTATAATGTCTTTAAAATTTTTCCCTCTATATAACATAATTCATCTTTGTTCATACCTATGCTACTGTATGTAACCCCCTTGCTAGATTCCTAGAGAAACCTAATAGGCGGTGCCCTTCTTGCCAGGTCACCCATCTTCTTACTACTCTCGCTCAAACACATTTAACTTTTTACCACACTACTCTAGAGAATATTATCTGACCCCTATTATAGACTAGTCTGCTCTTATAGTTTATTTCGGTTCATGTCATGATGTTAGATTATTTTAGGATGGTATTCAATCACTTTCATATATCTTCTAAGGATCTAGCAACTTAACGACTGCCTGATCACTACCCAAAAAATTTCTATAACCTATAAACACTTCTATAACATTTAACACATCTCACAGACCCTTCTAGTCCCCTTAATATCATCTTATCACCACCAATTGTCACATAGCTAAACTCAGGCCTTAGGCCATAACAATCATGCACACAGAGCCTTTAACTCACAGATCACACACATCTAGCATGCATACACACAAGGCTTTACACTGATTATAAACATAAAGTCTGATTATATATATACATATATAATTACATCCTTGAGTCTTTTTATATACATCATACTCTTTTCCCCACACCCAAGTACATGAAGTGCAAAACTATAGACATATACATTATCAACCTTCTTAGACTTGCCCTCTGAACTCCCTGCATGCTTTATGAGGTGATGTCTTTGTTCTTGGTACCTGCACACCAAAATAGGTACGCTGAGTATAAAATACTCATTGGTGAATTCAAACATTAAAAATCATACCAAACAATTTATTCATACATAAAACTCCTATTCCTATCTTATCCCAATATTCAAGTTTAACTTAGAGTATCAAAATGTAAAAATTACCATTTTACCCTTAGGGTGTCTCTATTTGTAAACTATCCAGTTAATCACTATATCATTATTATTCTTTACATACATAATCTTTACAATTTAAAGCATTAACCAATATTAGCGGAAATTACTAAAATACCCTTATGTTGTAATTTATAGCCATAAGTATTTTATTAAGTTTATTCAATTATTTTAACTCGCACAACTCAAGAGACATCCCTGATAGATACTAGATCTAGAGGGAAGATAAACTAGTGCAGTGGTCCCCATTTTGGACTTATGCTGCTGCACCGGCTCAATTACACTCTGGAACCTAAGGTGCAAATAATAAAGGGTTGTCTAGCCAACAAACTAATCTATCCAACAGACTAGTGCAGTGGTCTTCAAGGACCTGCCTTGCTACACCGACATCATATAAATGATCAGTGGTAAAGTGGCTATGTTTGCCCAGCAGACTGGTCTATCTAATAGACTAGTATAGTGGCCCCAGTGGGGATCTATGCCACTGTACCAATCCTATCTAAAAAGTAGACAATGTAGCAGTTGCTAAGGATCCCTAAGTTAATTGGTCAACCCATTTAGTGGGTATCTAACTAGTGGGCCATATAGCCTCATTCAGTGTTCATATTTTTACTAATTCACTTTTTATAATATTAGAAACTTAAAAATAGATAGTTATGATTTTTATTGCACAGTAAAAATTTAGCTTGGATTGGTATAGCCACAAATAGGCTATACTAGGTGAATTTCAAAAAAACTATATTTAAGGATTTAAAAGCTAGTAATTATAACAAGTTAGGTTGAATATAATCCCTTAACCATTCCTTAAATCTAGGTCATTTAAAGTCTAAAGGACTTTATGGTTCATGTAATGGTCATTATTAGACAATTATGGGTCCTTTACTTACTTTGCGACAAGTAGTTAATGGTTCATTTCACCTTATTTCTAAGTGAAGTTTTTACCATTTATTTCATACATTCATAAGCCTCAAGCCAACCACACATAGGCCACTTAAAAGGCCAAAACATAGGCATACATTCCACTACAAATAAACACCTTACTATAGCCATTTTAGGTACATAATTTAGGCATATTATTGATTTACAAGCCATAGCCCTTAAAGGCAATTACAAGCCACTTTTCATACCTTATCTCTAGCCAAGTTTAAGTTTATTTTACAAGTCATCTTGTAATCATTCTTAGTTACATTTTATGTTAATTTAACTTTGTACAGTAACCAAATTCATGCCAAGCCATTTAAGCTAACATGGCTCACATAATTATACCATGCCATGCCTACAAATTGCATACGTGTTCCACCATTTTCATGCCAATTTAATGTACATCTATACCTCATTGTCTCAGCCCTTGTAAGGCTTCCATGTATTCAAGCATCAATCTCACTTATTACATACCTAATCATTGATTCATGCATTATAGGCCTAATGTACATGCATTGTCAACCTCAAACACTACATAGGATCACTTAATCAAGCCTTACACCTTTACAAGCATGACACAAGGTCATGATCCGTCACACACTTCATGCCAATCATACCTTTTCCTATCTATTTACAAGCAATTCCATTACATTTTAACACCATAACCATTAATGCATTCATCAAGCATCATAACACAAATCAAAGTCCTTTTAAACCTCTCAGCCAACTAAGGATTTAACATTAATTTCATCCCTTTTCATCAAATAACTATCCTCCTACTCAAATTAACATGCAATTTAGCTAATCACCTAAATTCCTTTATACACTACTCAATTTCAACTTTTCTTTTCATGTTTGAAGCCAAGAGTTGAATCTTAAAGCCTTAGAGACATGAGATAAGGGATGGAATGCACATACCTTATAATAACAAGAGCCGAATTACAATCCCTAGGCTTGAAGAACCCTATGGATTTAGCCTTTAAGCTTCCTACCTAATTCTAGCCCTTCTATGGTCACCTTCTCCACCCTTGTTCAAGCCTCTCCCCTCCATGAATCACTTTAAAAACCATCAAACCATATGGTATTAGACCTTAGGCATCATAAACAACCATTTTTAGCTTAAGAACCACCATATAAACCATGGAAGAAGCAAGGAAACTCACCTTAGTACCTTTATTTGGTTATCTCTAACTAGCAATCTTTAGTGATGTTTGTTTAATTATTGAAAATCCCTTTTCTAGTGCTTCTTCATCCTTTAGTTGCCTGACATACCAAAGGTAAATTTTAGAACCAAGAAGCTAGAAAAAAGGCTAGAGGAGAATGAAGAAAATAACTCCCAAAGGCAACGCTGGCGTCAGTTCCAACAACTAAAGGTAGAGTGTTTTCTTCCTCTCCTTAATGGAATTTTCCACTTGTCACCTACCTTAGCCACTTGGCTTGGCTCCCCTAGGCCAGGTGGAAAATAGGTAGGTGGGTCTCAGTAACCCAAACAATCCCGGCCCCTCTCGATTTTGTGGCAAATTTCAAAAATTCACAAAAATTCACATAGACCTCAAAAATTATGCCATCTGATTTAAAATTCAGATGTTAATCCCTTTTACATACTCATAAATTTTTATGGCCAAATTCCATCGATAAGACTGTTTTTAGACTGCCTCAATTTGCACACCAACACCTATAAATTATGATAATGCGCAAATGACCTCATAATTGAAAAATTCTTTCATTGATAAACTCAGTGGAATTTTTGAGCTTCAGGGTCCACTATTTTTGGGTTGACCCGAGCACATCCTAGGTCATTCTCAGCTTGAAAATTTTATATTGCCTCAAGAGGTAGCTTATTTTTTAAAATGAATAATTGGTTCTGCTAAATTTTTAAATTTTGCACTTTTCATTAAATTAAAGCCCCTCGAAGTTTCATTACTAGTGTCACTACCTAAATTTTTGTGTAAGTTACCCAGTACCTTAACATGCTTCCTAGACCTAATGGCACTATTCATGAAGCCTCAGAGTTCGACCATTACACTGTACACAAATTCCAAAATTTTTGAGGCATTATATATATATATATATATATGTGACACGTTAACGAAGTTAAGTGTGTAAAATAATAAGGTACATATAAGTATAATGGATAGAAATGATAATTTTAAAGAAATAGTATGGGTAATGGAAATCTTAGAAAAAATTATAAATGAATTATGAATTGTAATGAATTAATATGTAAATATTCAAATGTTAGTAAATAATGAAATGTACGATGATGAATAGTAAAGCAAAAGGATACATATATTGAAAAAAACTAGATAATGGGAATTAAATGAAGTTAAATCATGAATCAGGGTGGATAAAATACAACAAAGATAAATATGTTGTAAATAATGTAAGTATAGTGCAAATTCTATCATTTAAAGCATACAAAAAACTATGGGAATATATTGACTATGATATACAGTTATGAAAGTTATATTTATATACTAACATGATTAAGGTATGGTGGTGAAAATTATAATAGCAGTGGTTTTAATTTCTTATGATAATTGAATTAAATGGATTGATGAAAAAGGAAATAAAAAGAGAAATAAGTGTATGGATTGAATAATTAGAAAGAGAAATGTAATGAGAATTAAGAATAAACTATACAAGTTAGACACCTACTAGATAGGTTGATCGATCAACTAGGAAAGTAGTAGCTACTATATTGATATTTGATTATAATAAGGTGTATTAAAAGGGATGTCTAATAGAACTACCGCACATATTTTAAAGTGGGTGCAACTGCTAGAAGGTTTAACAGGCCACTGCATAATTATATTGATATGATATATTGGTGTAGTAGCCATGAGGTCTAAAATATGGGCCATTACACATTTTTAAGATCATGTTATCTAGTATTAGGGTTAAGTCTATCAAGCATAGGCTAGGTTGAATGAATAATGAAATAAAAGAATAGTGGAACCTTAATGAAGGGATACTAAAACATAAAGATGATATTGTGAATAATCTATTATTCAGAATACACTACATGAATTTAATGGAAATATAGGGAAGCCCAAGGAATATATTAAATAAAAAGGAGTGTAATTCAGGAGAATAAAGTATAAAAGTGAGAAGTATGTTATAAATAAAGAAAGGTACAAATACATATAATATAGATGATACGAGATAAGACAACATGGTTGAAAATGCTAAAACAAAGGAGATAGGTTTGAATTATATCTATTCATAAATGGAGAATACGGGTAAGACATAGCTACGAGATAAAAGAAGAATATAAGAATACATATGTTTGAATGTTCATTAATGGCAAAAATAGCATAATGCATTAAGAAATAAAAAGTTAATTGTTAAAAAACTAGGAATAAATACATAAACATATATAAAAGAAACAAGGAACTATTATAGAAAAGAAGGAAATGTGTATTTAAAATTTAATAATAGCATAAAATATAAGTTTCATAAATTAGAATAGACCATTGAAAAAATTTCGCTTAGCCCATTAGCTTTTTACTGATGCATATGTTGTTGATTGAGTCGAACAAGGCGGTGGATCTAATCCTAGTAATAATAGAAGACTATATGCTAATTAAATACATAAAGAGATGCCCACCGCTAGCACTACTTGTGTGCTAAATATGTATTTACATTAGTATTAGGTAACTAACACTTATGTTAAGTGTAACAAAGATATTATATATGATACAAAATATATATAGACTGACAATAGCTTTAGATTATCTATCTACTAGATAAAGTAGGTAGATGACCATTGTATTAAATGATTATTAAATATTAATAATATTCATGTTATGTTTTTGTATGTGTTACTAATATGATGAATACATGTCACATTAAAAGTTAAAATAATTCTACTACTCCATAAATTATGATCAAATAAGTATATTGGATTAATTAAACTAAGTCAAGCAATTGAGTAATGAAGGAAAAGAAAATTGAATCAGGCATGTGACATCCTATGTCTAAAAAGTCTATGTATTGGATATAAGGGTGTTACATAATCATAATATAATTTTGAGTGAAATTTAATTCAAAATTAAGTCATTAAGATGGTTTAAAACATGAGTAAAGATTTTATAGTAGTGTCTCCTAAATAATTACTCAGTGTAAAACAAGCCATAAAATATTTGGTTTTTCCCCAAATTGGTTAGGTATTAATACAACTTGATACTCAAATATTTAAAATAGGCCATTGGCATTCGAATTGGAATTTTTAAATTTTGAGAAGTATTTTTCTTAAGATCGAGAAAGGATTAAAGTATGATTTTATTATCGATTTTCCTTAATTTTTAAGCAAGGATTACAAAAAGTTTATAGGTCTTCATAGCATGATTTTATGAGGGATATAGATTGATGAATGAGGGTTAAGTAGTGATGGAATAATTAAAAGAGAAGAATGGAAAAAGGGGTAAAAAAATGGATGACCATGGAATAGAAGGGAAGAGATATTAACCATTTATTTGATTGAGCAAGTCAAAGGTCAATATTGTTGTTTCAATGGTCAAATATGGAATGGTGAGTAAGTCATCTTCTTTATTTTTCTTACTCTAGTTGATGCCATTAATTAATTTGCCCTCACCATTTTTTTCTTCTTCCTCCTCTAATCTGGCCTCAATCTTTCACTTTTAAGCCACCAATCAAAACATCTATAACCTTTAAAACATCATAGAAGTAAGAAATTAAAGAAAGATTGAAAGATTTTAATGGAGAAACATATTGGTGAATAGTGACCTAATTTTTATTAAATGACTTTTTCTTTGATCTCTTATTTTTATAATTATATTTGAGTGCCTAAGAAGATATTTATAAGGTTATATATGTGCTTTTAAAGCTTCTATGATTTATTATAAATTCTTACATTATGCCTATGTTGCTTTATGTGGAGGAAAGTGAGCAAATGAGGAAAAAGGGCAAAGAGAAGCCTTAAGCTAGTCGAGGTAGTGTATTTTTGTCAATTAGTAAGTGTATTAAACTTAACATATACACTTTGTGTGTATGATGTTGTATAAAATATCTATATAGTGGTATGTAATTAATGCTAATATATTCAATTTGATGATTTGTGTTAATTACTAACATGCTTGATAATGAGAAATGTCTCAATTAATGATATGATAATAAATTAGTTGTTTTAGGCTTCATGTTAAGGAGAAATGCCTATTTATATAGATTTTGATGATCTATTGTTTAAATGTAGTTTGTTATGAATATTTGAGTTGTTTTAAACAACAATAATGTAGGATATTATAAGGTTAAGAAATGACAGACCAAAGATTTGAATTGATTTGTTTACAAAAGCATGATATGGCCCAAATGTAATATAACACTTAATATAAACATTTTATGCCATGTGAGATTGCTTTAGATTGATATATAAGCATTAATATGGAAATGAGTTATGTAAGTATGGTTTGATACCTATATGATAATAGTGGCATACTACTTATGCATGACGTATGATATGGATTTGATACCATGAATGGTATACAAGCTAAAATGGCTAGAGTATATAGGTCAACAATTTTGAAGGTGATGTTAATATTAAGGTATGTATTCTTATGTTTACTTCAATCATTTAAGTATTCTTATGCCATGAATATGGTGTGTGTATTATGTATGATATAAAAGTAAGAAGAATAATGAGATGAGCTTCTAAGGTAATGATGATTAGTATGAGGCTATGCCTATTTCTATGAAGCGCATGATGATACAAGTAAGTTATGCATGTAAGTGAGATAGGTATGGTTGAATGGCTTATCAAGATGAGTTTTGGTGCTTCAAGCACATATCAAGAAAACATGTGTTAATAATGTTTAAGCATGATGTTATGATATTGAATTCTTCACATATATGGATATAAAACATGGTTGAACATAACTAATAAGCTTTAACTTTTCGTATAGTTATTATAAACCATATTTAAGAAGATTAAACATAATAATTACAATCATGCCTCAAATGATTAGACAACCTATATTAGATTGGTTGGCTAGTCAACAAGAGAGATATAGTAGCTACTAGTGTACCCTCAGGTGTATATAAGACCTTTGGGCAATAGTATGGTCTTTGAGTACCAATATGGCCTATGGGCACCAAGTACTCTTATTATCTAGTTTTGGTGTGTTGTCTTTTATATATTAGCACATTAAAAATTGCTAGATACTTGTAACTAATTATGTGTTGAAGTAAAGTTAAGTTATGTTAAGTTGATGATGAAGCTGAATTAAATAAAGATGTTTGTAATTGGCATGTATAAGAATCCATTATACATGTTTGTGCCATTACTTATGCATTTTTACAAGAATTCAATATGCTTTGCATATTGATGCCTGTAATGCATTTCCTTTTATTTATTTACTATAAATGCATGATGTGCATATGGCCATACAAATGTTATATTGAATACACTACTAAGCATTCACTTAGCACATCATTTTTATTTGTGAAGCATTGGTTAAGGGAACATATTAGAGTTAAAGCCTTAATATTAGCATATTGATCAAGAGAAGTTTTCTTTTGGTATTTTGCTTTTTTTTAGTATGATATGTGATGTTTTCATAATAGATGCACTCTTGTGTAATTTGAGGGATTAGGCTTCATTTTTTTTGTAATTAATTTTGTAACTCCTTTAACCAACCTCTTATGTGTTTGTATATATCTGCATAAGGATGTATGACTTATATCATATCTCTTCCTACAATTTGGTTGATGACATTAATTTGAGATTGGATGGTTAGATATGTAATGCTCATGTTTTGAGGCTCTATGAATAGTGCTACAGGGTCTAAGAAGTGCACCCAGGATGCCCGACTGCTTGCACGTGGATCAAGGCAGTGGCATAAGTCATGAAACTTCAAGCGGCTCAATTTGATGAAAAGAGTAAATTTTAAGAATTTAACAGAACTAACAATTCATTTCTGATTAAAAGCTACCCCTTAGTGTAATAAAAATTTTTCAGGCTGGGATTGACTCGGGATATGCTCGGACGGACCCAAAAATAGTGGACCCTAAAGTTAAAAAAATTTCACTAAGTCCATTGATGAAAGAATTTTTAGAATCAGAGGTCATTTACAAATTCTCATAATTTTTTAGGTTGGCATGCAAATCGAGGCAGTCAGAAAACTTCCTTATCAATAGAATTTGGCCACAATAATTTACAAGCAGGTAGAGGGATTAAAATATAAATTTTAAAATAAATTGTGTAATTTTTAGAGGATCGAGAGATTTTTGGTGAATTTTCAAAATTTGCCAAAAAATTGAGCTGTTTCGGGATAGGTCGGGTGACTATGGACCCTACCCATGCACTTGCTAGCTAGCCTAGGGCCTTGACAAGTGTCCATAAGTGGTGACAAATGGATTTTTCCACTTAAACAAAAGTGTTTTTTTCCCTTCTTTTGCCTAGATTACCGATGTCATCTTCCTTTTGGACTAGCCATAACTTCTTCAATCTTTCACCAAAAATGGTGATTTTAGTCTCTAAATTTAAGTTTGCTTGTTAGTCACCATGGGGAAAAGGAATCAAGCAAAAAGGACTTTTCAATCTGGCGATAAAATTCATCAAAGATTTCTAGTTAGAATCAGTCTAGTAGGCATACCAAAGGTGAGTTCCTTGCTTCTCCTTTGATTTTACTTAGGTTTTTATGGCTGGAACTAGTTCTTTGAGGTACCTAATCTATGTGGGGATGTTTATAGCTTGGTTTGAGGTGAAATAAGGCAAGGAAAGGTCTTAAATAAGGGAGGAGGAATCACTGTGGGGGCTGGAATTTGAGGCTAGCAGTTTGGTATGATAAGAATGGCACCTTTAAAGTGAATATGTAAGTGAACTTCAAGCCTTCTCATCATATGCTAGGGTGCCTAAGATGTTGAATACTAATGTGAGTTAGTTGGAATGTTAAGTTATGAGTGATTTTCCTCTTTGGTAATGTT
>CANXYI011546570.1:0-14098 GCA_948208565.1 Hura crepitans | reverse complement strand
ATAAGAAAATAGATGGAATTTTAAAGCATTGATGTTTGATGCTTGATTTAGCATTAATAAATTTTCAAAAAGTAACCATCATTCGTCAGTTTATTTATCTGGTCGGCAATATTAATTAAAGAGGAGGGAGATTTTAAATTTAATTTTTTTTAATATTTGTTATTAGATTATATATCTTTCTTTCATTAAATAAATAGTTGTTTAAAAAATAATCCATCTGTTTTATTTTAGTTATCTATTTCAATTTGACATAAAAATTAAGAAAATTATTAGAAAACTTTAAATTTATAAAAACGATTAATAATTTACTAAATGACTTTTTCTTTAATTTTAAGAATTCTATTTAATTTTAACTAAAAATAGTGAAACGATAAAAAAAATCGTTTTATAAAGATATAAATATAAAGGCACATAATAAATTTAAGTAAAAATGTAAACTTTTTTTATTATATACATCGAATTTTTAAGCAGAAATTGAAAGTTAAAATAAAATTAAATAATAAAATTGATAATTTAAATTGAGATAAAATAGAATAAATAATCGTCTGTTGGAAAAAAAAAAAAAAGCAATAAGACCACTTCAAAACAAGTGGAAACGTAACAGAAATTACAAAGATGGTTCATAATGTTTTCCAATTTAAATACCAGTCTCAGATGAAAATTGAAAATTAAAAACATGGAAAAGTCTTGAATTTTTATATATTATTTTGACTTGAAATATAAATTAAGTTAATTACGAATTTTACTTGCAAAAACTAATTAAATGATGCATTTTATTTTTAATAAATTTTTGTGATTTATTTCATGCCAACTATTAATTTATTATAATTTTTTTATTAAATTTGAGACCGACTGTGTAAACATACCCTTATGACTGTACGAAATTTTGTCTTGAATAAATTTTCCTGGAAAATCTTGAAAAGGAAGAAAAATAATTTATTTATTAAAAAAAATTATTGTATAATTGCAGAGAAAGTTCCAAAAAGACAGTAAGCAACGGAAAATATCAAGAAAAAGTCGGCATGCACCGTATAATGACTGTCGTTTTTGTGGAATTTTGCTAGAAAAATATGACTTATATTAAATACCTTCAATATGACTCATTTCCAACTTTTCTTTTTTTCTTTTTTTTTTAAAGACTCGTTTCCAACTCATTAAAATCTAATTAAGAGGAAATATATATATATATATATAAATTATTTGCATATTTAATATTATTTGTTTAATAATCATGTTTAATTTAAACAAATTACTAAAGAATTTGTGATGATTTGGAAAGTTAACTTATGCAAAGTAAGCATGAAGTTCTGAATCTATATATTATATAATTCATATCCAGATATAATAAATTATTTCATTATTTCTTTTCTTTTCCTTTTTTTCCTTCAAAATAGAAAAAACAATTCTTTTTTTCTTTTGGTATTTAAAAAGAAACTAAAAATTGAGAACAAAAAATAACATCTCATAGATATTGTTAATTAAAACATAATTTCTTATTTTTCATAAAAAAATATATTAAATAATTTTTAAACTGCAATATTTAATATTCCTTAATAAGGCTACGCAAAAATATTACTCCCTTCTGGATTGAGGAAATGGCAATGAAAAGTCTCAAGCTCTGCACGAACTTGTGGTGTAGGTTTCGTTTAAAAAAATAAAATATATAAAAAAAAACAGCAAGTGTCAATCTACATCTGTGTTAAATCACAATAATATGACATAAAGTAGACGTGGACATTCATAGGAATTTTTTTTTTCTCATCACAAATTGTTTTTGAAAAATAATATTAATTAGGAAAAATTATTGATAAATTAATACTCGTATATTCATTTATTTATCAATTTATTAACATAAATAATATTAAGCCCTAAAATTTAATTGAGCGACATTAATTCAACACTACAAGTACGAAAGATTTTTTTAATTAATCTTTTTGACAGTTTTTCTAATCACAAATGAAAAAAAAATATTGCTTAAATTTATGAAAATCTAAATATATAAAATATATTATTATTATTATTTATAAATTTATTCATGTATATCAGAAAAAAAATCAAATAATAATATAGGCTGGATTAAAATAGTAAAAAAAAAATATTAGTAATAATTATATGATAAGTTGACCTATTATTTCAAATGAAAATTACATAGAAACATCCTCCCTTTTAAATTTCAGAAATCTTATCAATTTCTTTGAGGAAATTGCACTCTCACTAACCTTAGAAGCTCCCTCGAAGTACAACTCTTTCCTCCTTTTACCTTCTTTATATTTCTATATATATATATATAAATACAGAATATCCATGTCCAATATTCTATATGCATATACCTTCATTCACTCTCCCTCTTATATCTCCAAAATTTAGAATAATATACATATGGAGATCACAGTTATATCAGCAAAAGGCCTCAAGTGCACATCTTCCAGTCCTTTCTCCCACCGTCTCCGGCCGTTCATCACCATCACCACTTACCCGTCCACGTCAGAATTCAACGGTGATGAGAATAGCCACAAGTACAGAACAAGAATTGATGAACGAGGAGGAGTGAATCCTACATGGGGTGATAAGTTCTATTTGCCCATTGATAATGCCTTTCTTGATAATAGATGCTCGTGTATATGCCTTGAACTCTACACCAAAAGGCTCATCATGGGCAGGGCGTTGTTGGGTTGGTGTCAGATTCCGGTCAGCGATATTGGGTTCCCGCCGGCGGATTCTGTTAGGCACCTGAGTTACCGGATAAGAGAAAGAGATGGGACAAGAGGCAATGGGATTATCAATGTTGCTATCAAGTTAACCGGCTTTCAACCGGTTGCCAGTCAAAGATTATCAGATCGTCATCAGAAAGTCAATAGTGCAACTTGCCAAACAGTTATTGGCATACCAGTGACAGCCTTCTCATATTTGAATTTTTGTCAATGACATGTTTACCCCTTGATAAAAATCGAGATAGTTCAATTTAGAACGTGCAAAATTGAATCGGAATTAAAAATCGAATCGAAATTTTAATAATTTCGTCTATTTAGTTTAATTTTTTTAATTTTTGACTTTTTAGTTTGATTTTTTTAAATGATTTCGGTATAATTGGTTCGATTCGATTTTTATAGGGTGAAAATCGAAATAACTGAATAGACCGAACTTATTAAAATAACGTCGTTTTGGAACTTTTATATATAAAAAAATAAAATATATATAGTATTTCGATTTTTCAATTCAATTCTATATAAATATCAATTTTTTTTATTCTGTTCCTAAAAAAATTTCAGTTCGGTTCGATTCTAAAAATGTTGATATTTCAATTTTTTATTCTTTTAGTTCGGAATCAAACCGATAGGTTCAACAGCCCATAATATTTATTTTTATTAAATAAGAACTCAATAGAGTAAAATAGGAGACTTGTATAATTAATTAAATAAAAATGCAGTAGAGTGCGTGTGTTTGTCGTTTGATGGGTATCACGAAAGGATGTAGTAGGTAATCGTGCACATGTACTTGGGAAAATCGTGGCCCAGCAGAGATCAAACCAGGGAGAATGATTTATGAGTATAGTTGTTTCGGCCATCATCAATATTTTACAACCGTGATAATTTTCAAGTTTAGAAACCTCATTATCCCATTGACTGGGATACCGATTTACTATTTTTGGACAGAGCAGGGCATTAAAAGTTTTAGTGATAATTTGGAAAAAAAAGACTACAATACAAGCACTTTCCCGGAATCTGGCGAGTTAGACTTGTTGACCCCGTGATTCATTTTTCTGTTACTTTTAGTTTTTCATCATTCACATTCGCTTTCCCATCCATAGGCGACATGCTGGCAACAGACAAAATAATTGCCAATCTCACACACACACCCCGAAAAAAAAAGGAGAAAATATTAAAACTACGCGGCGCCGAAATTCAAAACAATGGACAAAATATTTTTAGTTTTCCATTGTTCATATTTCCTTTCCCATCCATCACCCATGTAATCCACACAGTAAATAAGTAAACAAGAAAAACATGGATTATGCAAAAACTACAAAAAAAAAAAAAAATGGTGAATGTCGTCCAATGTTACGAAATATTTGTCTACGTTCTCGTGGTTAGTAATTAATTATTGCTAAATGATATATAGGTAAAATTCAAAATTCTTTCAACAATAGAAGTAACATCACATTCACATCTTCATTCGCTTAGCCATCACAACAATAGAATTAACATCACATCTCTAAATGGGCGCAACACAGCAACCCATGATCCTAAAAGGCTAAAACAAATCGCACGCTTAAAATGAATTTCTAATCTAAGCCTAACCTCCATGACGAAAGCCTAAACTAGGGCAAGGGTGCAACTTCTCACTATGTTTCCCTTAGACCCTCTTCAAAAGTTTATAACTGAATCTGAAAGACAAAAATTTGCTTTTTCTCAGTGCAATTACCTACCATTAATATTAATTTCGTAGATCAATACTTCAAACCGCACTCAAAGGTAGGGCATTTCCCATTTTTATAGGAATTTTAGATCCTTTAGATTCAGCGTCAACTATGCTCCAACGTCAGATTGTTGGTGAGGAACATTATGAAACTGCACAAAGAGTTGAGCAAACTTTCAATCTCCACAGCAAATGTGCGGTCTCATGTATATCATCTCCACTCCTTGAAAAAATATACATTGTCAACTCAGAGAGCAGAGGACAATCAAGGGATTGATCACAACTACTCTGAATTAAATATGTACTGTGATCAATCAGAAAATTGATCACAAAACATTTAGTTGTAAATAAAGAATCAAATAAAAGCAAACCAGAACAAACACCGACTTTGGGGCACATTAGTTTTTCCAAGGGCTTGATTGGCAAAATTAGGTCTTGCCTGATAGCTGAAGATGATGGTGATTTTTGAAAGATAAAATGATGAGCAGAAGTTACTGCAGAAAACAAATTTTCATTCCTAAAGCTATAAGCTACATCTTTTATCATCGCCAATATTGTCTATATTCTAATACATGAATGTTGCCAAAAAATTGTAGTTGCTTCGCACAACTATGTACGGCAAAATGTTCAATGAATTTGCATTACAAGAAAAAATAAAAAGGCTTACTGGGAATGCTGTGTCAGTCTCTCATTCTGCTATCTGTTGGGATAACTCCAATGTGTTTCTCTCAAGTCAACATGCCTTGGAAAAATACCGGTATGATCTTGTAGCAGCTCTACTACCGTGCCACATTCCTGATCTCAGATGTCGCTTCTTGAAGTTTCTTCTTCATTGATTTGAAACTGCTCTGCCCTTTTTTGGTCCAGTGAGTTGAGTAACTTCGTTTAAGAAGATCAGATATGAGAGGTGATCTCAACATTGAATCCGTGGTTGGAGTGTCATCATACTCTGCCAAACAAATAAACCAAAACCATAAAAGATTAAATATGGGTACAACAGAGAAATTATATGTTAAATGGACCTGTCCTTGTTGCTTTGAATACATAAAATCCTATTGTAAAACGTGATAGATTTACCAGATAAAGGCATACAATAAGGCTGCCAAAAATAGCCGCAGTTTTCAATATTAAAAAATGAAATTTCACTCTTCCCCCCAACACACGTGGAAACAGGAGCAAACACAAGGTTAGTTATCATTTTTATGATCGGTGAACTATTAAGCAGCCACTCCTCTCTGTTCAAGTGAACTGCATTCATCTTGCCAGTATCACCCTATCAAAATCATGTCCCCAAATGCACAAGTATGCCTCAGGGCCAGAAGATTTATATTAAAAGTGCCCTCATCAGATTTCCTTCTAATATTACAAATTTCAACAGCTTTTAGGTTACCATGTCCTGTTTTTGTTAGTGTTGAAATTCCACTTAATCAAATGAATGCTCACATCTAGCATTGTGACAAATTAAATGAATATTGTACTTGATATAATCAAATTTAAATGAAAACATTACCTGAAGACATGGGAAGCTGGTATTGCCTTTTTAAGAACTTGGAAGCCTCTCTGTCTTTCTTGTGACAAAGGACCCGCACTAGTGTGTGGGCATCTTCCAGGTGCATGCGACCATATTTACGTGAATCCAATCCCAAAGATATACGTTCACTTGCATTCATTAACATTTTAACAATTGTTTCAGTCTGCAAAAAGCAGAAATTTTCAAACTGCTGGTTCCCAGTGCTCAGTTACAAGAAAGTTATGCATCAATCATGAGTTGCCAAACCTGAAGGGAAAATAAGCCAAGTATATGCTGAGCAAATTTAGCTTCTTGCTCAACTAAAGAACGTGGCAATCCTTCTCCATCAGCTATGAAGAAATCCTGAAGAGACAATCCATTGTGTTTTTTCAATATAGAATATTATGCTTATCGATCAACAGATAACAAGTAGCTATACAATAGGCAACAGAAAACAGCAAGTACTCATAGTTTAAACTAATTTTCATTTATTAGTAAAACTTGCAATAAAATGATGAAGTGCTTTTTATTCAACTTGAGGCAGATCGTGGATTTGTTGTGTAACTGCAAAAACTCAAAATGTCTCCCTTTCATGTAGAGGAAAACAGGAAAGTAATCTTCTTACTCTTTCTTACTTTCCTTCTTTCTTTTAGTTCTCTTCATGTCTGTGCTTGTGTGTGTCGTTGGGAGAGACAATAGGCCTTGGCCTCCAAGAAGACCCATTTTATTAAATCCTCAAATGATTCATCCCAATTCAATTTCAAGTATGCTTCAAAATTGGAACACTCAAGTTGATATAAGGTTCAAGAAAGCAAGCACATGACATAAAAAATAAAATTAGATCCTTCTAGTTGTAAAAGGACATCAGAATTTAACAATGAGATACCCTTCTAAACAATATCCACAGAACTTCTCATTAAATGGCACTGAAAAGGAATATTTGGCGGTCCAGGAATATTTGAAAGCAAAATTTCCACATCAAGCACAATACATGAGTGAGAGAGAGGGTTGAGGGGATGGCAACACCTTCAACATACTAAAGTCTTCTTCCATCAGAGGAACATCTGAGTCAGAAAATGCACGAGAAGGACCTCCATCCAACAATACCCAAACATAAGCTTCCTACAATATAGCATTCAATTTAAGACACTAATAAAGGTGTCTCAGATTTCGATTAAAGAGTCAAATAAGAGTAAGAGTGTACCAGTGAGGCTTGAAAGATGCTTAGCACCACAAGGTCTCTGAGGGTATCATCAATCAGTCCACATATGAGATCAAGGACCTAGATTGGTGCATATTAATTTGAGAAGAAAGAAATAGAAACTTGCAAACTTATCACAATATTCATAAAAGTGCATGCACAAAGAAACCAGGATTCCAGGAGTATAGTACTTTTAAGATCTCTTACTGTCAACATGTGCACGTGTGTTCGTGCGTGCTTGTGTGCAAGAGAAAGATGGTGCAATTTGAAAACTTACAGAATCAACATGAGGTAGAAAACCTTCCAAACGAGAACTTTCAACATCACCTCGATATAAATGAAACAAGAATCTGGCTCGTAGATCCCAAAACACAACTCTAGCCCCTTACAGAAACAAATTAAGATTACTCTGTCAGTATCCAATGCCAAGAACATTCAATTATAGAGAAGGTAAAGGTATGGTGTAGGACAATAAAAGGCAATTTTGATGGCAACAAATCCCAGAATTTTTTTTTAACCAAAAATGCAAAGGATGAATCAAGACATTTGATAGCGCTAATTCACCCTTAGATTCTCTTTTGAAAAATCATATGATGAATGCTAACTAGAAGGGAAAGAAGGGATATAAGCAAGGATATTTGTTATTTAACAGACTAAGAGGGCAGAAATAAAATGATCTCAGGAAATCTGTAAGTTTTAGGCTTTTTTTCAAGGAAAAAAGAATAACTTCAGATTTGAGGCTGAACAAATAACACAAATCTGGTTTACCAAGCAAAACAAGAACCAATTAAATGAAAAAGTATGATTGTCAGATTTAATGGCCCCTGAATTAAGGTTAATGACCTTTTTTCATACATTAACTTAGTGAAATCATTTTTCTTATACATTTCTCTACCTTTTTTTAAGCCTTTAGCTATAAAATTTCAGTTTTTATCTAACTAGAATGATAATCCATATGCCAATGCCAATACTGTTAGCACATAAATACATTATAAGGAACTTCCAACAATATGAAAGAACCCAAAATTGCATGGACGTAAAGAGACACATTTTGACCAGAAAAACTCTTAAGTCTTGATTAGCATGTACACACAACTCACCAATGAACAAAGGAATACATAAATCTACACTTCTGCTAATCTTAGATAACCAAATCAGGAAACATATATATACTAGTTCTGTGTGCACGTGATGTTTAATTTATGTATTTGTGTGTTCATTAATTGTTGGTAAATATTAAATATATAGACAAAATTATTATACTGAAATAATGCACTGAAAGTATCTCCATAACATTTATATATTACAGCTAGATAAGAAATTGAATTAACTTGAAGTAATTTTTTGGCAAATAAATTTGATAAAATTCTCTTAATTTTCTTACAGATTTTATCATTCTATTGGTTGTCAAATTTAAATACTTAATTTCTTATTGAAATTTGCCTATAAATAACAATTAAATACCAAAAGGACTTTAACTCTGAAAAAAAGAGAAAATTATTTTGGTTAAAAAAAATAAAGGACTAATTTTTTTTAGCCAAAAATAATTTTATATTTTATTTTAGTGACAAAAATATTCTTATTTGAAAAATGGGTTAGAATATAACTTCTTTCTAGTAAAAATTGTGGTATTTATTTTCGGGTGAAAATTATAGTAGTACTTCCACATGCTAGGAACTGGTTCAGAATAGGATTATTTTTATATTTAAATTAAAAACCTTGTTTTTATTCTTAAGAATTTGTGAAAGAAAAAAGGCAACTAACATTTGAAGTAGACGTGGCTAAGAATTTGCAAAAGGAAAATATTGGACTAAAGTAGTAGTCTACTGGAAATTGGCTTAGAATAATAAAAATCTTATTTTATCTTTAAGCCTGACCAGTGAAGTAAAATGCTAATGTCATAAAACTTAGCACAAATTCCATTTTATTGATTCCCAAAAAAATTTCAGTTTTATTGAAATAGAAAAGATATATAACTTGAGTCAAACAGAATAGTATTTAACTTCCTTTTGAAGAATATAACTTCAAGTTAAACATATGAACAAAAATTTATTTTTTTCTCTAAGATATAAACAGAGGGATATAATTATTTAAAAAAAGTTTTTACCCATTCATATATGTACACACACACACACTCTCTCAAATTAACCTAGACATAGCATTTCAATCGGAATCAAGATTATGAAGTAAATAAATATCTTTGCATGTTAATTTATTAAAAACAGCTACAAGAAAATAATGGTAGCATCTCTGTAGAACATGCTAAGATTGACGGGTCAATTCTTAACAAAGTTACCTGTGAAGTCACAAATTTTGCTGATTGCATCTGTTGCAGTATCCTTGATGATGCTTAAAGTAGTTGAAAATAGTGCATCAATAGCTTCACTTGACGTTAACAAACTACTCTCTTCCAGGGGATCCTCTTTTGCTGGATTAAATATATGTTATCCATTAGACAAGCATACATCAATAGGAATAAATAAAGCTCTGCTGAGCTACAAGAAAACTAAGGGTTTGTTACTAAACCGAAGAGAAAAGATAATTTCAATGAAGTTCTACAGGTTAGGAGCTGACCCAGCCGTTCGCCAAAATAAAATACGAACTTTATGATTTTGGAATATTCATTCAAGCACCCTAACGGCTAATTCAAAATTTTAACCTAAGGGATGAGCAACCATCAGTTGCTGTACCTTCCATAGATACATTCATCATACAATTCTTAGAGGAAAAGAGAAAAATCGTCACCTTATTTGCCACATAGCTAACATAGCCCGTACTTCCATATGTCAATTTATAGAACCTTTTGCCATTTATAAATGATTGCACTTATGCATAGAGACAACAAAGTAAAGCCTAATTTCAATATTATCTTTCTCATAACAAAGAATCTGATTGAATGAGATACGAAAATTAGTATTTTAAAATAATGGAGATCATTGACCCAAGGTCTGAAGTTCACCAACATAACTTACTCCATCTTTTTTCATGAGATGGCTTGACCAGTGCCCAGGATTTTCTAATTCCATCTTCTAGTATGCCAATTTGTTTCTGTATATACTGCATGATGGAAATAACAAAAAGTTAGTTCTGTTCAGGTTTATGGCAAGAAACCAACAGCATTTCAATGCAAGTGATCAAAGCAAATTAGTTTTTTACGAACCTATGCATCTGTGCCAAAACGTGAGCACGTTACTTGATTGGTGAAAAAAACACTTCAACTTGTTGCAAATGTACTCCCAACTTAAATTTTAACATCAATTTATTGCAGCTAATGTGTTTTTTCCATATCCTGAAACCAACAAAAATCTAATGTTGCATCCAATTCATGCTTGAATTTTATACACGAGGGGATAAATTGACGTTTTTTCAGTTTGGTTTCTGTCTATACATCATTTTGTGTTATAGTATGTTTAACTTTTGTATTAGATGTCTAGGGAGATACTTGCTGGAATCTCATCAAAATCAGGTGAACGTACATTAATCATCAATGAAAATGAAAGTTTAATGGCTGCAATAAAAAATTTTGACCACTATGCAAACAGTATAAAGTCCAGTGAAGCAATTTACTAAAAGAATTACATGCTTAACCAACATTATCTAACAAAAAGACACTTACTTGAAGAGTATTCAACCTGATGCAAAGTTTTGGTATTGTCAACTCATTGAGCTTATAATTCAAACTGTCATCTGACAGTGCACACTCCAGCAACTTCTTTCTAATTACTGGAATTGTAGTCTCTGTATAACGAGTTAAAGGAGAAGCAGGTGGATAGAGTTGATTCCTATCAGCTGCAAGAGCATAATAAAGTCAAACTAACATCAATTAAGATTCGCAATTAAAACTTAGCATATTTAACCAACTCTTCTCTGAAATTCTTCTATTTGGGATGAGATAGAAGCTAGAGAAAGTAAACAAAGAAAGTCCCAGAAATGGAAAAACTTATGAATCATTATAGGAACGAATAATCTTTCACTAGTTTCAACTGTACAAACCTCATCATGGCAACTTACCAGCCTTATCTATGCTAAGTACATTCTGCATTCAACCTTATGCTTCAGAAAAGAGAGAAGAAAAATAATTTTACGGAAATCAAAAGAAAGACTCAAAAGACATAATCCCAGGAAAAAGCAGAGAGGTTTTCAATTAGCTGAGAACACATTACACACACACACTAAAAAAAAAAAGGAAAAGGCATACCTACTTATATACACACATATATATATGCATTTAAAGACCAAAATTTAAATAGATATGTAAAGAAAAAATAGGACTTCATTTCATTGCATGACAAATCTACTTTCTCGAACAAAAAACGTAAAAAGAGCAAGGATATGGGTAACATGTGCAAAAAAATAATACCTAACTGGTTCAGCATTTTCTGCAAATACGTGTCCACACTATGAAAAATTACAGATAATAGAGCCTGAAGATGAGTAATATCCATAGGGAGATTCAAGCCAAAGAACTGATCCACGGTCTGCAAGTTAAATTGGATGCATGAAGAGAATATTTGAACAAGAATTCGAGCTAGACATTTATATGCATTAAAATACATAAACAAAAAACTTAGTAAAAGAAATTAGTCTAGAAAACTATGTAGGAGCATCTGCAAGGAAATGTTAAGTGCACAAACATTCTTCTTTCAACACTCCATTAAGGGCTTCCAAACATAGAAGAGAGAATTTTCCACGTAATGAAACAGAACTTCTTGGTGTGACTGGAGACGTGCTAAAAAGGAGCATCTTTTTTATGAAGTTTGTTTGATCTAGATTATACAAAGTTCTATATAGAATGCTAACTTGTCTTGGGCAGTATCACACCAAAGATATTTTAGCAAAACTCCCTTGGAAGATTGTTTACCTCCTCTATAATCCTAAAAACTTCAACTATAGATGCTGCCTGCCGCTGATGAAATGATAAAGGTTCCCAATCCTGCAGATACCCATAAAAAAGAAGTTTGGTTATATTGCTCTCCCTGCAATCCAAATTCAGACTCATGCACGATGTCTTCAAAACAAGATACTAATGCATATAGAAAATGTTAAATGAACTTATATTTCCACACAAACAAATATCCATTTTAGTATATGTATCTACATTTTGAATCATTATCAATGTTATACACACGCAACACCATGGTATAATTATTGGCATTATCCCCTGCTGCCACCAACAATTGCATTGATCTTGTTGAATTTATTGAAAATACTTGAAATAAATGATGGAATTCACATTAGCACCACCACACATAACTATCTTCTCCTCCTCCTGGTCTTAAATTTGGTTATTCTGGGAACATGCTCAGATAATACTTTTACATTCGATAGTATCACTGCATGCATTCTGAACTAACCTCAATATCAAAAGCACGACTAGTCCACTCCAAGATATGAGCATGCTGAGATATCACCCAATCAAGAATTAGTGGTGCAGAAACTTCTTCAATCTGCACCAAAAAAAAAAAAAATCCGTGAAATGGAATCAAAATGCATTGCATTATAAACTGAGCGAGGTGAAAAAGGCTTGAATTTTAACCGTTTAACTCACATGAGCATAAGTAAGCTATTAAATTTATCTATCTTGGCAAGTCCTAACTAGTGGGAAAAAATTGATGTACTATCAACTAACTGTAAACCAAAAGTCAGCATAAAGAAAATTTCTTGATTACGAAAATACCAAGCAATGCAACGTTGAAACAACTGTATATTATAATTTTTCAAAAGCTAGATATTAAACAACTTCTAACCAGATAATGATTCAAAGCTTGATTGGTAGAGTGAAGCAACCCATTTGCATCTACAGCGATAGCATACAGTTCAGTCAAGTAATGATCCAACGTATCAGCAGCAGAAAGAACTGATTTAACATCTTCAGAAAGAGTTGATACTCCTTTGAGGAAAGGGTTCTGCATATTGACACAAATGAATAATGCATTAGTCTCGGTAAATTTATACTAGCTGGAATTACACCAAGCTAATTGCAACAAGATAAATACAGAAACAAACCAGTCTTTCTCCATAAAATTCGTGCAATAAAACAACTGACGTCATCAGGGATTCAAGACACCATTGACGTAATACTGGCCAAAAGACATTAAACTCCCTTTCAGCAATCAACTTTAGTTCTTTTGCAAGCATAGCCAATGGATGCATCCCTTGTACTTTAGATTCAAGATTTACTTTCCCTGCAACCTATCATCATAAATATATGACTAAAACAAGTTAATTAAAAGAATGATGAATACTCAAATCTAGTCAAATAATTGTTTTTGCTATCAAACTAAAGATAAAACTAATGTGGAATGAGAAAATATAATATAAGAATGGAAATATGACTCACTCGCCGATATACTGCTTCTGTAGAGGTCTTGACATAAGATTTAAGCTTGTCTGAAATCCGAATATTTGAATTGGTCAATTTTGTTACCTGCATATGTGCAACAAGATTGGAGTTAAGGTTAGCTCCAATACTCCACAAAATACCAACAAAGCTAAAACAAAACATACAGAGCAGTCACCAAATGCAATGCCCCAAAAGTAAATATTATCTGCACAGAGATATGGATGAACCTAGCAGAAAGATCTAACCTTAATTTTACCATGATCATCAGAAGTACAAAATCCAACTACTGACAGCAGGGCCATCATTGTTCTGAAATAAGAAGGTTTCTGAAAAAAATAGAGCCACATAATTAGGAAGAATAAGCCCATTTTGCAAGATATGATAGTAAATTCCAATTGTAAACAAATATAACAGATTACTAATAACAGACTTGAGCAAATAAGGTTGTCCAAAAAAAAAAAAAAAGTTCTGTGTGTGAAGTACATTTGCAGCTCATTTAAACAAGTTCCAAGCACAAAAGAGAAAAATAACTAGTATTCTCTCTAACTAAATTAAAACAGCCCTTGGTAAAATAACCAACCTCATGTATTCATCCTGTTATTCAGGATTATGAAAAAGAATTAGTATC
>CANXYI011546431.1:0-14628 GCA_948208565.1 Hura crepitans | reverse complement strand
GGTGAAGCCACCAAATGATGCGATAGACAAAATCATAGAATGGTGTGAATGACAAAGCCATCAAATAGTATATATGCCAAGCCACTGAATGGTTTGAATGACAAAGCCACTAAATGGTGCGAATGCCAAGCTACTAAATGGTGCAAACACCAAGCTGTCTAATGGTGTGAATGATAAGCCACTGAATGATGCAAATGGCAAGCTATCAAATGGTACAAATGCCAAGCCACCTAATGGTGCGAATGCCAAGCTATCGAATGGTGTAAATGCCAAGCCACCGAATGGTACAAATGACAAGCCACCGAATGTTACAAACACTAAGCCACCGAATGGTGCGAATACCAAGACATAAAAACATACAACAAGTTTAATCATGAAGGTGTGAGATAACAACCTATATTATGTAGACATGATAACAGTAAGCTAGATCCTGCAAAGGCAAAAATAGCAAAACTTCAGGTGTGCTACTATGTTTCAAGTACTTTGATATGCACTATTGCTTTAGCATTTCACAGCATATACCAAAGTGTGGGCAACTATAGATGCTTGAAGTTTGGCCTATAATGATAACCAGAGATAGGCTCAAGTAACAAGGCAAGCAACCTAGAAAACAATTCCACATAGATTAACATGGCACAAGTCTGCCCAGACTTGATGTTATGAGGTCTGCACCTTAGTAGCCTAGACTAGTTGAGCCCAAGATCTGCATAGACAAGCCAAAGCCCATTTCTACATAGACTAAATCTAACCTAGCCCAAAGCCTATGGATTCGCAAAAAAAACCCAAAACTAAGTCCACACAGACTAAGTTATACAAATTTGCATTGACTTGCTAATGTGAAAGCTTCCAAAAGCATGGGAAGCCTATCCAGACTCTATCTCTCAATCCTAGAAGGACTCTATCACTTCTAGATGGGAGACTCTTAACCCTAAGCCTATAAATACCCTTTTTGGGTATGAGGAAAGGGGGAAGCTTGGAGGCTCTTTAAGAATAGTGTTTTGAGCATCTAAGAGATTCATTTCATGAGTTCAAGTCAGAACTCTATCAAGGATTCGCTCTACTAGTCCTATTAGCCCATATTCAAAAAACAATTTATTCTAAACTCTTACACTTTGTGTTATTGCTTGAAGTCCACTTGCTAAGGTAAGATCTGAGGTCTCTCACTATACATATTCTCATTATTTTCATAGACTAGGATCTCTAAGTATTGATCTCAAGTGAGGCAATTCTATGTAATCCCCACTTTGATCATAGGAGTAGGTCATTGCTTTAAGTTATTTCATACTATGTAATTGACTATTTTCATGTTATAACTATTCTATAATTTCATCCTAATCTCAAGGACCTATCTATAACCATGATGAAGTTTGCACAACTTACTTTATTAATACATGTATGATATGTCATCCGCATGGACATAGGTTCAATAATAGTATCTTATGTCTTATATATCATATTTTCATGTATTTTATTTACTACATTAATATGTTCATATGATATTGCCATGCATAGTTATTTCATTCTCTTATGTACATATTGTTAACTTGCTAGAACTATTGTACGTTCATACGGACTCCTCTCATGAGGAATGAAGTCCGTACGGGTGATCTTGTTTTGCTTTATTAGTTTTGTCTTAAAGTTTGCACAAACTCCCTCTTATAAGGAATGTAGTTTACTTGGATGTACTTATGTTGAGCATATTTACTCTGTTATGTAATCTGCATGGACTCCCTCTTATAAAGAAAGTAGTTTGCATGGATATTTACTTTGATTTCCTATTTTCACATGTATTTGTATTTCTTGTCCTCTTTGTTAATCCTTATGAATCTTTATTTGGTATCATTAACCTTTTCCTTTGATTTGTATTTTAGTGACCTTTCTCACTAGAGTGGAGGTCTAGATAGATGTAATGACCCTTACAAGCAATAGTCTGCAAGAACACTTACTAGAACTTCTTAGAGTCCGCACGGACATAGCATCATATATATAGGACCAATTAAGTTCTTTGTTCTATTTACTTTGGTTTTGTACCCTTTTAATTCTCGTGTTTATTTTGGGATGTAATAAGTAGTAAATAACTTGTTTTATGCACTAAAGCCCAAATATCACATTAAAATGGTTTTCTCACTAATTAATTAGTGTTTTCATAATAAAATGGATTTGAGTTTTCTCTAATCAAAAGTCATATAAAAATGTATTTTAATAAAGGCCAATCTCCTGGAGATGGGTGTTGGGCAATTACCGCTAATTCCTATGGAATTACAGGTAATTGTCAGGTCAAAAAATAAATAATTAATGACCCAATTTCTAGATGTACAATATACTTAGTGTATACTTTAAATATTGTAATTTACTTCTTATACATGAAAAGGTGACATAACTGCTTTAAATATAATACTTGCTTATTTGATAAGGGATTGATAAAGTTACAATATACAAAGAAGGCATATTATTGGGGCATAAATAAGATTTAAATTCTAAACCTTTATAGTATAGAAAATCAGAGGTCTTAGTGTAGAGGCCAGATGGCGACTCCTAAACACTAAACCACTCTCGTCCCTGGTAAAAATACATTATTTTCTCTACATAAACACATCAAACAGAGTTAATTAGCATTAAAATGATTATGCAAGTAATAAGCTGGTTTAAAGGGAATACTATGTAAACACATACACTTTATAAAGTAAGCGCAAGTTAATATATGCTATATATTAATTATTCATAGTTAAATTGATAGAATAGATTGTAAGATGCTTAAATTTATAACAATTTTAATAAAGCTAAGGTAATATCATTATAGAACTCGAGATAGGATTGACTTGGCATGCTAAGGTAAGGATTGCAATACTGTAAGGTATTAAATATGCCTTTTATTAGTTATTAGCTTGGTATTAGATATGCCTCTTTATCAATTATTAGTTTGGCATAGATTTGCCTTTTATCATTTACTTGGCTGAGGCTATAGCTCTATCAAATTTGGTGACTACTGTAGCCACACCATTTATTAGCTTTTCCATTTAACCTTCCTTTATATGAGTTCTATCTATATATTACCTATGGCTCTCTTTCAATGCGATAAAAAATAAATTAATATAGCAATATACATGTATGCATGATTGTTTATTATGACATCTAGTTATACATTCATTCATGACTAAGCATTATGGCATTTAATAGTAAAACTATGGTTTAGAGCAACCATGCTTATATGTTGTTAATTAGATGAACTCAAACATTACAATATACATAGCGCTCGAAAAATCCCGGTGTTATGAATAGTACTTCCTGGGATGTGAATAGTATTTTTTAGAGGCTGAGGGCACTAATTCTATTGAATGAAAGTATTAATTATAATATAATTTTAGGTAAAATTTGAATTCAAAATGAAGTCGTTTAGGTGGTTAAAAATGATAGTTAAGTTTTATAATAGTGTCATATGAATAGTAACCTAGTTTTAGCTAAACCGTAAAATATTCAGAAAGTTACTCATAAAATTCTAAGATTAAAACAACCTGATACTCAAAAATTCTAATTAGCCTATTGGTGTTAGAATTGGAATTTTTAGAGATCATAAAGTATTTTAACTAAAATTGAGTAACCTTAAAAACTTTATTTTTAATAAATTTTTCGAGCACAAATTTTTAAAGGTTTTTGAGGCTTGAATTATGGACAATTAATGGGTCTTTCATATGTAAAACATGAGGTAAGAAAGACTAAAAAAAACTATAAAGTGGCCAAAATGGATTAAGGGATGGATACTATTATCCCTTCCCCATTTTCTATTATGATCGACGCCTTGGAAGAGATAAAGGAAGACATTTTCTTCCTTCCTCCACCAAATTACCTCGATTTCTTCTATTTGAGACTTGAGTATATGCCTCTATGACCTTAAGAAGTCAATTCCACCTCGATTTATGCAAAAAATCAAGTATTTGGCCCCATTTTCAACCTTGATAAATAGTAATCCAAAATTTTTGTGTAAGTTTTTTTGAATTATGATATTTTTTCTAGGTTCCCTAGGTGTCTAAGAGTCGATATGTGTGGTTGGTTTTTATTTTTACTACCCGTATGATTTATTATGAATTTTTACTTATCAAATTTGTAATGGGCAGTTGAGGAAGTTGATAAAACCTGAGATAAAGGAAAAAGCAAGGTATGAGTGGTCCTTGAGAGTTCGTTATGACTCTTTTGGTACATATAATCGATATAAATTTTTTAAATTTAAGTATGCCTTAGAATTTCCATAATATGTAATAAATGGCATTAATGAGATAAATGTGTAAATAATGCATGAATCGGCAATTAATGGTGATATATGATGCACGATGAAAATGATTATGATGTTGAATGGATGTTAGGGATTTGTAATGATGATATGGGAATGATAGTAATACATATATGTGTATGTAAGTGTGTACTATGCATGGGAATTGAGATGTATATGCATAGGTTATATTATATGTCTATGAGTGCATGATGAATGATATTGAATGTATGAGATAGAGGTTAGAAGCATTAGAGGGGCATCATGGTTGAAATGGCCATGTGTTAGGATGATATGTGTATGTTATTTCCACATACATGTATGTGTATATATATGTCATGTATGATGATTGATCATGAATGAATTTAATTGATCATATGAACATGAAAAGTGATGAAAGAAGAGATGAATGGTATTATGGTGGGATAAGAAGCATAATGGTTGAATGACCTATATACATGTGTGCATGTGTGTGTTATGGCATTAAATACATGCAAATGATGTTTTATAAATGTGTATTAGCTAATTGGGTTTATATAAGTGAAATTTGAAATGAGAGGTAATAATATACATGTTATATGCATGGATGATTATGTGCTTATTTGTTTATGTATGTAAGTCCATGTTTTATGATAAATAAGGGATAAATGTGGATAATTGGTGAATTATGTTTGAAGAATTAGCCATAATGTGCTTAAATCATATTATATGCATTTATGGCATAAAAGAGTCATAATGCAAAAATGCATTCTTTTAACACTTAAATGCAAAATATAGAGCATTTATGTTATGGTATGAGTTTTATATGGCATGTTGCTTTATTATAATGCCTATAGCATGTTCATGAAGTATAAGACATGCATGTAATGACATGAGAACTTTAAAGGCATGTGATGACATATTTATGAATATAATAATTATGCATGAGCTTATAAGCTGTGTACCTATGTTATGGAAAATATAATGTCATAAGTATACATAATGCATTTAATATGAAATCATGATGAGATAGTTCATTTTTTAGCATATACATGTAGAGAATTGATATATGGCATTATTTATGTGTTATGGCATGTCATAAGACCATAATAAGTTTAGAATCATACTTTTTGTGGTTTAGTTATTAGTTGGCTAAACCAATGTAATTAAAAGCAATATTAAGTGATATTAATAAGGTGAAATTAAAAATAATTAGTTAATAGCCCATGCAAGTAAATAGCCTAGTCGAATAGGTTGATCAGTTAACTAGGGGTCATAACAGCTACTAGGGTACTTCAGTGCCTCTATAAACTTCAGTTTGCAATGCATGAACCTTTGGGTTACTTTTTATGTCCTAACCTATGGGTCTAATGCATTGATATTTGGATCTTATTTCTAACCTTTAGGTTTAATACGTGTTGATGATTTGATTTATATTCTGACTTTCGAGTTTGATACGTGCAGGGCCTATGTGATTCTAAGGGCCTAGGTGGTCTACTGATACTCCATTATCCATAGTGAATTTGTTTCTTAAGTATGGGCTTAATATATGGATTTTAATGAATAATGAACATGTTGATTTAATGTATGATATATTTTATTGATGTATGATTTCTATAAAGTAGGATGTACATATTTTATGTCATGTTAATGAAATCATGCATAATATGTTTAATGTTGCATATCATGTTAATGTTCATATTTCATATATTAGTGAATGATGTTAACTGGCATATTTACACAAGTTATATCAATTACACCAATAAGCAATTGTTTAGCACATCGTCTATTTTTGTGATGCATAGCTAAGGTGACAATTTTAGTTGAAGCCTCGGATTGTCAAGTTTTTAAGAGATGAAGAATCTTTTGGTATATTTTATATCTAAATTTTATGATGTATATATAGATAGCACTCAAATGGATGTAATTTTAGGAATAGGGCCTAAGCTAGATGAAAATGTAAATTTTTTGACCTCAAATGTCTATAAATTATTTTAAACTTGCTTTTGGATTTGTGATTATTGCATGATGAGAAATTGATGTATGCTTTTGAGATGTTGAGTTGCTAATGGATACGGGGTGATCAGAAGGATCAAAAGAGTTGTGATTGATGAGCAAAAGTTTATAGAAGTGTTTTTGATATTGCAAGTTATTATTCACATTTGGGATAGTGCCCTAGTACAATTGTTATGCTACTAGATTTTTAACATGAGGATTATCAAAGTAACTAGTTTCTAAAAAGTTTTTATAAACCCGTATTTTTATAAGAATAATAAGTACATTTTAAAAGATTTAACATGATATAAGTTTGGTAATGTGTTTGTGTGCACATTCCTTATTTGGATTTGGCAACTAGATTGGGTAAGGGGTGTCATAATATATGCTTTCACATACATAAGAATCTAATTTCAATAGTATAAAGCAATTAGCTAGTATATTACATGGCTTATATAATTTATCTATATAAGGAAAGATTAATTGTTAAAGCAAAGTGATTGCTAGTAGATATGATTTAACTTGTACTAAGGAATAGGTACGTAGGAACTTTAGTGGAATTATAAACTTCATCATTCATATATTTAAGCATGTGATTAGGTTATCTTAAGGATTCGAAGAAAGATTACTTACACTATAGTAATTATCTAAGATACATTGAATACACTAATTATGGAAGAAGACCACTACATGTAGTGTTCTTATGTGTCACAGTTAAGTCATCAGTAAGATAGAATGTGTAAGATAAAGTTTTAATTTATTTGCATATCTTGTTATGTGCATATGACATGTTTTTGCAAACGGCACAATGGTTGTCAAAATATGAGCATGTGAGCATTGAAAAATGTTTAGATATTCAAAGGATTTACACAATAATAATTTAGAAAGCATGCTCTTGCATTGTAGGATTAGTAAACAAATATAGTTACCACATTAAATAATGTTCTTTTTAAGATAAATATTTCTTACGAGTATATAAATAAGAAATATGAATTGCAAATTAAGTTTTCTTTCCAATATGAACCTATATAATACTTTGATTGAATAAGCTTATAAGTTAATGATAATTAAAACTATCATAATAATGAGTCAATTTGATAGTTTTTCTATAAGTACAACAACATTTATAGTATAAAGTGAAATGAATACACCTTGTATGGTTATAGTCACAATGATTTATAGTAGCTTCTAAAGAAAGGTGTGAAAATATGTATTCAATCTCTAATAGATTATCACAAAATTTTATAGGTATATGTGTTTAATGATTAAGATGGATACTAGTCATAGACAAGATACTATGAATTGTAAATACAACAAACCTTACAAGTATAATTGCTATGTAAATATTAGCTAGATGACTTCGTAAGTTATTTTTTATGCAGTATTCTAATGTGCCTTAGGATGTGGAATTTTAATTCTATAGTTTTTTTTCATCACTTGAAAGCATTCATATCTTCCCCTTTATGAGTAAGTATTGGAAATATTGGTATACTACTAAGCTTATTGCTTAGTGTGGAGGTTTTCCTCGTGTAGGTAAAGATAAAGATAGAGTCACTTAAAGGGTTCTAGAGTTGCTTAGAGTCACCAAAGCTTAAGTATCACTTTTGGGTTTCCCATGTACTTGTATTTTCTAAGTGTATATAACTATGTATACCAATGTATTAATAATGGCATATACTTAGAGATAAGAAGTTATGTGTTTCTACAAGTTGCCCTATTAATTCTATTTATGTATACAAAGGATAGATCTTAACTCGTATTTGATGCCCTGATATAGGTTTATTAGATTATGTTTGATAGGAAAGTGTGACTTTAGTAATCTAATCCACTAGATATAGGTGAGTTAGTTGTGTCTTTATGTTGTCACAGGGCTTAGAGTTTTGTGGTATGATTTAAAACTAATAGGATATGCCTCAACATTGTGTTTAAGGATACTATTTAATAGGGATCAACATGTTATATGAGATTATGTTGTTTATTTATCAGTTAGATAGCATATGTTTTAAAAGATTCATCTCTAGTTTATCTAAGTAACCTCTTACTTGGGTACTCTCATGGTACCTAAGTAGGGTGTTGCAACATAACCCCAAAAGGACTTGGGTAATTCTTTAAGATTCATCATAGATTGAACCATATCTAATAGGGTTTGATTTTTCCTTTTAGATACATCATTATGCTTTGGTGTAGAAGGAGGAGTCCATTGAGACAAAATACCATTGTGTCTCAAATAACCCTAGAGTTCTTAACTCAAGTTTTCACCACCTTAAACAGATTGAAGAGTTTTAATACTTTTGCCAAGTTGTTTCTCAACCTCATTTCTAAATTCTTTGAACTTTCCAAAAGATTTAGACTTGTACTTCATTAAGTACAAATACCCTTATCATGAATAGCCATCAATAAAGGTAATGAAGTATAAGAGAACTCCTCATACATATGTTGTCATTAGGCTACACACATCTATATGTATGAGTTTTAATAACTCATTAACATGGTCATTCTTTCCATGTAAAGGTGACTTTGTCATCTTCCCTAACAAACAAGATTCACATGTCTCATAGGATTTATAATCAAATGATCCGAAGCTACCATCCTTATGTAACTTAGTTATACATGTCTTATTTATATGGCCAAGGCAATAATGCCATTAATAAGATGGCTTTAGATTATCTGACTTGAGTCTCTTGGTATTAACATTATATATTTCCTTCCCTTTATCCAAAACATAAATTCCATTTTATATTGTAATTGAACAATAAAAGGCATTATTCAAGTAAATAGAACAACCCTTGTTCTTATTAATGGAAACATCAAAACCTTGTTCAACAAGACAAGAAATTGATATAATTTTTCTAGATAATAAAGGAACATAATAACAATTGTTCAAAATTAATACAAGGGTAGAAGCCAAAGAAAGAAGATATGTCTCTACAGCTAATGCATCAACCCTTACTCCATTTGCTATGCATAGGTCCACATCTCCTTTTTTTACTTTCCTACTACTCCTTAGTCCCTGCAAAGAAGAAACTAAGTGAGAACCACATGTGGTATCCAATACCCATGATTGGTTACTAATAGCATTATAAGTATTAATCACAATCATATTAATACCTAAAGTTGAAGCAACTCCTTACTTCTCCTTTTCACGAGACTCCAAGTAGGCCTTGCAATTACACCTCTAATGCCTAGTCTTTTCTAATGGAAGAACATGCCTTCTGTGGCAGTGTTCTTTCTAGTAGTCAAAGGGAAATAACAACTTGTTTTGCCTTATTCATGCCAATCCCACCTTGGATACTAGTTATCTTCTTCTTGTTCTTCTTATCTTTAGAAAAAGATGAACTGACAACTGTGACTGCCTTGGAATTCTATTTCTTAATAGCATTCTCAATAGTTTTGAGCATGTTGATTACCTCTGGGATAGTGGATGAAACTTGTTCATCTAATAGTTAAACATGAAACTTGCATAACTATCAGGTGAACTTTGTAAAATTGAGTCTATACTTAAATTTGCATCCATCACAAATCTTAGAGTTGACAATTGCTTATATACCCATTTATTTTTAGCCCGTGCTAGCCAGCAAAAGTTCCCTCAACCATTTTTCCCCTGAATAGGGCATTTGAGATCTCATATCTCTTAGTCTTACTTTACTCCTCAAATAACTCTTTAAGGTGTAGTATAATTGTAGGAGCATCCATATGCTTATGTTGTTTCTAGAGCTCAAGAGACCTAAATACTAGCATAATACATAAAGCAATGTCCATATCCTCTATGTGCTTCAAATATGCTTGATGCACGTCAGTGGAAGTATCATCAGCAGGGATGGTGGGTACTAGTTTTTTAATTACATTGTTAAGCTTTGCACTCTTTAAAAAAATTTTAAGGTTTCTAAGCCAATCTATATAATTAGACCTAGTAAGTTTATTAGCCTTGAGTATGGATTGTAAGTTTACATTTGTAGACATTATAGTGATAATGGTACATGCGAAAAATGAAAGTATGTTAGAGTATGATTATGTATATGTATGCAATAATTTTAAGGTCTTTAAAAATTGAACATTACTCCCACAATTTTATTGCAAATCAATAGCTTTCACTAATTAATTTGAGAAAGCTTGTTGGAAGCTCTACTAGTGGGTCAGTATCTATTTTGGTTAAGGTCAATACCTTGACCATGGTAAACAAGGCCAATCATTAACTAAGTGGTAGGCATCATATGCAACTACTAATTATTAGGTCATTAACACTTGATGCATATGTATCACATACATATTTCTCCAATCTTGCCTCATGGTTATTAGCCTTGAGTATACTTAACAAACTAATAATCATGCTAAGATGAACCTATTAATATGATTTAAACATATCCAATATAACATGGGCTTAACTATGCTGAACAACCTAATACTAAGGATAACTCTAGTTTAACTTATATCAATAGAAGGCTTGCAAATCTTATATTATTGAGGGATTTCTTCCATTTAATTCTCATCATTCATGGTTGGTGTATGCTTTGGCATGCTCATGCATATTTAATCATATTAAATCATACATTCATATCTAATCACATTAAACATATATAACCTAGTTATGGGCTTTTCCTACATTGATTTCCTAAGCCAAGGAAACCAATTGGGCCAAACTCTAGGTAGTATGCATGAATTACGAACCCAAAAAGAAATAAAGAACACTTTTAACTATTTTTTCTTAGATATCTTTAGTGGGCCTTCTTCTACATTTTGATCCTTGCATTTCTTCCTCCTATTATAACCCTATGTAATTCAATTACATCATATATAATTGAGAATACCTCACATTATATGTGAAAGGAGTTAAATGAGAAGAGAAGTACAAAGAGAAATAAGAGAAAAAAGGCAGGGACATGTAAGCCCCATTTACCAAAGAAAAATTCATGTCATACGGATCAATTATATTGATCTTAAGCCTATAACTACTCATTATGCAAAACATACAACCTTAACATTAATATCTAGTGTATCACATGCATCAAATATTGAAAATGTTGATTATGTTCGATTTTCGAAATTGTAACAGTTCCAAAATTAGCTTCAATTTATTATTTTGATCAATCATATTTTCTTGCTTAAACATGGAAAATCAATCATATAGATTATGCAGTTTAATTTTAATTAATCCTATTAAAATAATTAAATGAAATTTCTATGTTCATTTAATTTAAAACATTTTAGAATTAAAATGACAAAAATACATAAGTAAGAAAATTAATTCCTTTTATGCATGTAAGAGAATAAGGCATAAAAAATTTGGCCATATCCTAATCTCAATTTGATAACACTTACCACAATTGGATTAGAATATATCATAATCCTCTTAATTAATTTAAAATCCCAATCATATCAGAAAAATATATTAATTTAGTATTATAATCAAATTTCCACAAAAAAAATAATTTTTAAGTAGAAATTTGGGCCAACATGTCATTATCACTATAAATTCATAAATTGACCAAATAAACCAACAATTGATTTAATCCAATTAATTTTATGATGATACATGACATACATTTCCAGAATTATAAAATCCAATCATATTTAATTTTATTTAATTAAAAATTTCCAAATAGTTGGTCATAAAAATTGAATTCAAGTTGATTGTGGAACAATTTGTGACTTAAACTATAGAAATTGATCCAAACCACTTAGGATCACTTCTAGCATCCATTAATATATTTTTGGATCAGTAATGATCAATTTCATCTAAAAAATTTGCTTCTTTGAGTTGTGAAACCCATGGAAAATAAATTTATAAATTGACCAAATAAACCAATAATTGATTTAATTCAATTAATTTTAGATACATGACATAAATTTCCAAAATTATAAAATCCAATCATATTTAATTTTATTTAATTAAAAATTTCCAAATAGTTGGTCAACAAAATTGAATTCAAGTTGATTGTGGAACAATTTGTGACTTAAACTATAGAAATTGATCCAAACCACTTAGGATCACTTCTAGCATCTATTGATATATTTTTGGATCAGTAATGATCAATTTCATCTAAAAAATTTGCTTCTTTAAGTTGTAAAACCCATGGAAAATTGAAGTGACAAAATTAAGCATTAACCAAATTAAAAATGTGACTATCTTGACATTCAATCAAGTTAATCAATCCAATTGATTTGAAAACAATTTTTACCACTTGAAAACATTTAATTAACATAATAAGTATCACATATATGTGATATGTTAAATCTAAAAATATTAGAAATCAATTAAATCAATAAACACATCATATGTGACCAAATCAACTAAAAATAATTTTAACATAAAGTTCAATTTAATCATTTTCTAAAAAATTTCAATTTAAATTTTTTATGCATATATGACCTGAATCAAAATTATATTTTAATTCATCATATTTTAAATTAAATCATTCAAAAATCAGTTTAATCAAATTTTGCACAAAAATAAAAAAATTGCATGCCTCTTTATGTGTATAGGGAGAGTTTTCTCCTTTTATTTCTGCAAAAAAATCCAACTTTCATACACCAAATTCACATTTAATCATAGTAAAAATAAATTTTAACATTAAAATCATATCAAAACACTTAAAATAAAACTAAATTACACAATGTCACATATTATGTATATCAACCGTAAACATAATTTTCACTTATTTAAAATTATCCGAGAACCATAATCTAATACCTATGTTGGTTTTTCACAATCAAATGGAATGGAAATTTTGAAATTTTTAGAAAAATCAGCAATGATTATGGACTTGAATGATTTAAAATTCATCACACAAAATGACATATTAGTTATATTTAATTATTTACCATTTTAATAATGATTCTTGATTCCTTTCTAATGCTTTTCACACCCGATTGTTGCAAACCACAGTTGATCCTCTTTAGGAAAATCTCTAAGGTAATCCATACAAGAATTAATTAGGATAAGAGTACACAAAATTCTAGGTGTTAGTAAGAATTCTATGCAATTGAAGAAATAAGAAGTAAATAGAATGTTTTTGTAAAGTTCTATGTGTGTTCTTCAATCAATAAAGATTGCGTATGAAGGCTGAAGCATAAAAATGTTTATATACTAATAGTTAAACCTAATTATTTTAGGTTTTAATAATTAAAATTGAACCTAAAAGCCCTAAAAACTAGCCCAGCTTTTTAGTCTAGTTAAATGCTTTTGCATATAGGGCTTAGGGAGGCCCTATACACCAACTACTTTGGCCCCTCTTTCATTAATCCCATATGGCTTAGCTAGGCCCCATTTTACATTAATTATAGGTCTAATTTAAGGCCCTTTTAAATCTTAAAAGGCCTAAAATAAACTAGATATAAGAACACACACAAATTGGACTTAATAAGGCTCGAATCCAGAAACCCTAATTTTTGAACCACTCTTCAATAAATTGGCTCTACATCTATTTGCTTATTTCTTCCTCTTAATTCATCTTCCAATGATATCTCATATCATTAAAACATTCAATCTCATTGAATCTCCTTTAACTTCTTTAAGTATGAAGCCCTATGGGTTTCTAAGGCAGCATGGCAGTATATAGTGAAAGAGAGTCTTAATCCAACTAGAACTCTATAGATTCAATCTTATTGAATCAATATTAATTCTCAAATTAATATATCACTAATGTACAAGTCAAGAGAGGCATCTAGCCATGCATTATGACTACCTAAGTGTCAAAAAGTCTAGTGGTTTGACTTAATGTTTCCATATACAGTTATAGTATAATAAACTCTTTTCACCATCTTTTATCCTATCCAATTTAGAGTATGGCCTTGTGTTAACTCAAAGGTTAACTAAGTATGTCTAATTAAGCTCTAAACATATTATTCTAATAATTTCACCTTTATTCCAAAAATATCCTTTGTGAATCCCATTCACACATGGCATCTTACTTTGGCTAAAGATTCCTAAATAAAGATTACTATTAGAACTTGTGAGATAAACTCCCCACTATAATTTGGGGTAGTGAATCCTTTATTAATTACTACCCTATCTTTAAAGATATCATGCCATAACTAAGCACCTCGCTATATATACTTCTTGTTTGAAGTAAAAGCTTTAGAGTCAAAGTATGTCATTCTATACTTAAGATATTTAATGATCTCAAGTCTAAGGATACTTGCACCATTGATATGTTGAGATACTTTCACTGACATTGATTAAGTATCCATGTGAAGATCTCATGGTGGGTCTTCGATGTACTTACTTCCTAAGTAAGCATCCATACATTAACTCTAAGCATCTCGATGCTTATAGCTTATGAGAACTATTGCTTAATCCAATCAAGAAGTATAACATGTGTTGATCTATCCGTATTAATAATGTCCTATCTTATTAATACTATGATCAAGGATATTTAGGTATATCATATTTG
>CANXYI011546249.1:0-22244 GCA_948208565.1 Hura crepitans | reverse complement strand
CTCCCATATAGCCTCTTCAGTGTTATGATGTCTCCATAGCACTTTAACCAATGGTATTTATTTATTCCTCAATTTTTTCACTTTATGAGGTAAAATCTACATAGGCTCCTCTTCATAGCTTAAATCAGGTAGTATTCCAATGTTTGTCATTAGAATCACATGTGAAAGATCTTATATGTAACTTTATAGCATTGAAACATGGAAAGCATCATGAATTTTGTTGTAGCTTAGTTGGTAATGCTAGCCTATAAGCTAAAGGTCCAACTATTTCTATAATTTTATAAGGTCTGATGAACCTAGGACTTAGTTTCTCTTTTTTCCCAAATCTTAGCACCTTTTTCCATGAAGATACCTTTAAGAACACTATTTCACTCATTACATATTCAATATCCTGACATTTTAGGTTAGCATAAGATTTATGTCTATCGATTGTAGGTTTCAATCTTTTTTTAATTACTTTTACTTTTTCCTTTACATCTCTAATCAAATCAACACCACAAATTTTACTTTCCCTAACTTCACCCCAACATAGAGGAGTTCTACATCATCTACCATATAAAGCTTCATAAGCTATTATTCCCAAACTAGACTAATAGCTGTTATTGTAAGCAAACTCTACTAAAGATAAGTACTAATCCCAGCTACCTTTAAACTCAATTACACAACCTCGAAGCATATCCTCAAGTACTTGTATCACCCTTTATAACTATCCATCAGTCTGAGGATGAAAAGTTGTACTTTAGGCTAGTCTGGTGCCTAATGCTTCCTATAGCTTTTCCAAAATTTAGAAGTGAAACAAGGATCTATGTTAGAAATAATAGTCACTAGCACACCATGAAGTCTAACTATTCAATCCATATAGAGCTTAGCCAGCTTTTCTAAAGAATAGTCCATTTTGACCGGAATAAAATAATTTGTCTTTGTCAATCTATCAATAATCACCCATACAACATCACATTTACCTCAAGTCATAGGTAAACCCATCACAAAGTCTGTTGTCACCTTCTCCCACTTCCATTCTAGCATTGCTATAGGATGTAGAAACCTAGAAGGAACCTAATGCTTAGCTCTCACTTGCTAACAAGTTTGACATTTTTGCTATATATTCTACTACATCTCTTTTTATACCTGACCAGCAATAATGAGACTTCAAGTTTAAAAACATTTTTGTGCTACCAAGATTCATAAAATAAGGAGTTTCATATGCAACTTTTAGTATCTATAACCTCAAGTCATCTATACTAGGTAAACATAACCTGTTCTGAAAATACAAACATCCATCTTCTATCAATTCAAACCTTATGGCCTTCCCCTCTTTGATTTTTTAACCATCTGAACCATCTACTCATCTTTCATCTGAGTCTCTTTAATCTACTATTAAAAATTAGGTTTCACCTATAACTCAACTAGAATAACAATTTTTAGAGTATACCGCAGTCTAACATTCATGGCTTTTAAAGTTACCATGAATTTTTTGCACAAAGCTTTTGCTTCAACATTTGCTATCCTCGGGTGGTCATCAATAAAATAATCATAGTCCTTTATCAATTCTAACCACCTTCTCTATCTCAAATTCAATTCATTTTGAGTGAGGAGGTATTTTAGACTTTATGATCTATATTAATATAGCATTTTTCACCAAATAGATAGTGCCTCTATATTTTCAAAGCAAATACAATAGCAACTAGCTCCAAGTGATGAGTAGGATAGTTCCACTCATATGGCTTTAACTATCTTGAAGCATAGGCTACAGCTTTTCCATCCTGTATCAACATACAACCTAAACCATTAAATGAATCATCACTATACACTATGAAATCCTTACCCTATTTAGGTTGAATTAGGATAGGAGCTTCTCTCAATATCATCTTCAATATCTCAAAACCTTCTTAACATTTATCATCCCAGTCAAATTTCATAGTCTTTCTGATTAATCTAGTCAAAGTTGTAGCAATGATGGAAAAGCCTTTCACAAATCACCTATAATACACTGCTAATTTTAAAAGACTTCTTACTTTTGTTACATTCCTCAATGGTTTCCATTCTAACATAGCCTTCACTTTACTAGGTTTAACTTTGATCCCTTATGCTGAAACTATATGCCCTAAAAATGTAGCTTCACCCAGCCAAAACTCACCTTTACTGAGCTTGGCAAATAGTTATTTCTCCTTTAGAGTCTATAATATAACCTTGAGATTTTGTTCATGCTCTTCATTGTTTTTAGAATACACTAGAATAGCATCTATGAACACCACTACAAACTAGTCTAAGTAAGTTTGAAAAACCCTATTCATCATGTCCATAAAAGCTAATGGTGCATTAGTAAGCCTAAATGCCATCACAATGAATTCATAATGCCCGCACTGGGTCTCAGAAGAAGTTTTAGGAATATTAGCTTCCCTAATTCTCAACTGATGATACCTAAATCTTAGATCAATTTTTGAAAGCACACGTGCACCTCTCAACTTATCAAAAAGATCATTAATTCTGGGCAATGGATATTTATTTCTCATAGTCACCCTATTTGGCTATCTATAATTAATACATAGTCGAAGTGACCTATCTTTCTTCTTTACAACATATAGCAGTGCTCCCCAATGAGATACATTGGTTCTAATAAAACCCTTGTCTAACAGATCTCACAACTATACTTTTAGTTCTTTCAATTTAGCAGGTGCCATATGGTATAGAGCAACAGATATTGGAGTTATACCAGGATATACCTCAATTTTGAAGTCAAGTTCTCTCTGAGGTGGTAAACTTGGCAACTCACTAGGAAATACATCAAGAAATTCATAAATTATTGGAATATGTTCAAGATTGGTGTTTGAAGTATTAATGTCAATGGCATACACTAAGTAAGCTTTACACCCCTTTTGGAGAAGTTTCTATGCTATAATAGCGAAGATAAGATTATTCAAAAGACTTCTATCACCATCCACTCTCACTGCTTATCCCTTTATAGGCTAAAAGGTCAATTTCTTATGTCTACAGTCAATCATATCTTGATTCTCAATTAGACAATCCATTCATAGTATCATATAAAACTTATAGAGTGGCAGATCAATCAGATCAGTAGAAAATTGATGTTCATAAATCACTAGAGGACACTACTTATATACCCTATTCACCATCAAACTCTATTCTAAAGGATTACTGACTCCAATATCTACATCAACATGTTTAGACTCTAATACTCTATTATGTGCTTATATGGTAAATACATATGAATTAATAAAACTAGTGTCTATCAAAGCTAAAACTAGAACATCAAATAAATAAAAAGAACCAATTATGACATTTGTGGCTAAAGCCTCTTCTTTGGCTCTCATAGTATAATGTCTTGCTAGAGCATAAACCTTAGATCTTATACCCTTACTAGCACTGGGTTGCTCTCCTCTATTCTACCTCTAACCCCTACTCTAAGGTGTAACAATAGATGCTTGAGTTTGATCACGCTCTAACTACCTCTGAGGACACTCTCTCCTGTAATGGTCTCTAGCAAAATAATTAAAACACTCTCCTTTTTTGGCTAGATTACACTGCCTCCAATGCCTCTTCTAACAAATATTAGAAGTTGGGGGTCCATTCTTATCACTTGGTGTGCTAAGAGCACTACTAGCTTAAGGAGGCCATCCAAATCTATTTGTAGAGCCTTGTCAAGATCTCTAAGACTAGACCGATCTCTATCCCGAATACCCTAACTAAAACTGGGGTTTACGTTAAGACTGAGTCTATCCCTCTCTTTTCTGCTTATTATCCCCTGACAATGCACTGGACTGTCCCACTGTGAATTACCACTTTCTCTGTAAGAAATCGCTCTTCTCTTGGATCATTTCTTCTATGTCATACATAACTACCACTAGTACTACAAAATCTTTCTCTCTGGGGTTTGCTACTTGCATTCTCAATTCTACATTTAACCTTATTAAGAATCTCTTACATTTCTCTTCTTCATTAGGAATAAATTCTTTAGCATACTTTAGTAGTCTGGTAAAATCTTTCTCATACTCTAACACTATCCTTCTTCCTTACTTCAAATAAAGAAATTCATGTCTCTTCTTATCTTTATATGAGACAGGTATAAATTTCATCCTGAACTCTTTAAGAGAAACTCCCAAGTCAAGTCTTTATGTGTTTTTCTTCTTCTAACAATATTCCACAAACTTTTTAGGCTTCTTCTTGAAAAAGATAAGTGGCACACTAATAATTTTCTTCTATTGTACATTTTAGCTGCTCCAAAATTATGAATGTCCTGTCTAGCCAGTACTCAGCCATGGCAATATCATCTTTAGCTGCTCCAAAATTAAGGGTGTTTTCTATGGAGGAACTAGTGGTAGAGGTGGTACTAGAGTTGGAGGAGGTGGAGGTGGATTAACAGCAGTAGTATGTTAGAGTAAGTTCACTATTTGCTATAACAGAGCAGGAGATGCTTCTACCCGCTGTTGAATAGGCACTTATGGCTATGGCTACTATACAACATCACTAGGTTCAGGTACTAATGCATTACCTGCCCTCTGTATAGTTGTGGGTGTAAAACTAGCCTCGACCCCTCCTTCAGGCACCTAATTAGCCATATGTTTACTTTAAAAGGAACAACCTATCAACCTTGTATAGTGTGACTATTTAGAAGAATATAACCTTAGATAGTTACACTTATGGACTCTACCTAGGAACATTAAACCTATGTTTTAATACCACCAAATGTGACACCTCCTACTAGATTCCTGAAGAAACCCAATAAGCGGTGCACTTTCCACTAGGTCACCCATCCTAAAATTGTCTATTAGGTTCACTCATTTAACTTTTACCAATTTCCTATTATTTGTTTTAGCTTAACTCCAAATCATGTTCTATAATTTTATAGGCTCAACTTAAGGTTGTGCTTGTCTATTCAAGCCATAAATGGTTAATTAACCACTTGTAAGATATTTCCTAAAATTCGATAGCATAACACTGTCTGATCACTATCTAAAAATTCTAAACCTATAAAAAACCTTTTATAAATTCATTTCCACATCTTCTTTACCTTTTTGGTCCCTCAGATATCAATCTAACATCATTAGTCTATCAGTACATTCACATAAGCCTCAGGCCACAACTAGAATATTTATAACCCTAGAGCCTTAAGCTCACATCTTAGAAACATTGCATAAATAAAACCATAGATTCATAAAAGCCAATGATTGACTTATTACATAACCTAGTCGACACATATGTATATACATATTTCAAGCCCTCTTTATAGGGCTCCCATTTTCCCACCTAAGTACATTAAGTGGAATACTGTACACTAATAACTTAATAACCTTTTAACAGATCCTCTCAACTTTAGCTACATGCTCTACGAGGCATTATGTCGATTTTGATTACCTGTGCATCAAAATAGGTACACTAAATATATAATATACTTAATTGTGAACTCAAGCATTTAAATCATGTCATGTAGTTTATTCATGCATACACAATGATGCTATTAACTAATCCAAGTTATTATGCCCGTAATTGAAATTTATATGTCAAAATGACAAAAACACCCTTGCATATGTATATCTCAACTAACCATCTATTTAATCATTTGAAATCTAGTAAATTATTGCTTTAGGCCATTTTCAATAATAACTTTAATGAAATCCAACTATCTAGTCAATAAAGTCCATATATGTGAAAATTACCAAAATGCCCCTAAATATATATACTAAAGTACCATTTAGATAATTATCTCAGATTATGCATTTTATTATTTTAACATCACTATTAATACCTATGTTGCTTATTAAATTAAATTAATAGGCATGACTAGATAGACGACACATAAATACATTGGACCTAAAAGGAACTAAAATAGTGCAGTGATCTACATTCTAGACCTAACCATTACACCGGCCTAATAAACATCAAAGAGATCAGTCCAGAGACCTCTCAAATCACATATCCAAATAATTACACCATTTGATCTGCCCAATAGATTAGTCTATCGAAAAGGCTAGTGCAGTGGCCCTTCGAGGCCTACATCATTATGCCGACATAGTTTGATAAATAGCACCAAATGTAATAGACTTAAGATGGTCTATCTAGTAGACTAGTACAGTGGCTACAAAATAGAACTTGACTGTTGTACCAGCCCTACCTAAAAATCAAACAATGTAGCAGCTGCTAAATCCCTAAGTTGGTTGATTAACAAATCCAATGGTGTCTAACTAATGGGATATTAACCTAAATTTATGTTTATTCCTTTACTAATTAACATCTTATAATATTCTTGAATGAAAAATAGTCATTCATAAATTTTGTCTCACAGTCAAATTTTAGCACAGTTTGGTGTAGCCATAATTAAATAGTACCAGGTCAATTTCTAATTATATTTTTATGTCCTATAATGATTAATATTTAAGCCATATTATCCTTGATTTGATTCCATATTTAACTCTAACTTAGTTGCCATTTACTATCTAGGTATAATTTTGGTTCAAGTAATGGTCAATCCTTGACAGTTATAAGTCATTTCTTCATTTTGCGATAGTAATTTCTAAGTCTATTTCTTAGCCTTTTTCAACATAGTTTTCACCCAAAAATTCATACATTCCATAGGCCTAAAGCCAACATCAATTAGGCCACTTAAAAGGCTAACCAATAGGCATACATTCCACTTCATATAATCACATCATAATAGCCATTTTAGGCCTGTATTTTAGTTACACTACAAGCCATTTTTCAAGTTCACTTTCTAGTTCAAAGTTAGGTCTTATTTTAGGCTAAAGTTCAAGTTTAGTTCTTAACCCTTTACTTAACCTTTTAAGATATATGTAAAACATTCATTTTATTCCATGAGTATCACATACAATTAGCTAGATTATGTCAAGCCATTTATGCCATTTTATGTCCATTACGTTAGGCTTGCTAACACATGTTCATTACATACACCTAGCCAAAGCTTTCATGTTATTGTCTTAAAATTAGCTCTTGGGTACAACTATCCCTTAGCCTTGATTATCAATTTTCATAGTATCTATCATAAAATCAACCTTTAATCCATAGCTCAAACACATTCATAGACATACCTGGACATTTTCATGCCATCTAATATAGTTTATACATGTTACATGGCTAAGCCATAACTAATTTTCCATGTCTTCATACACCAATCATTCCTGTTGCACGCCACACTATCATTTCATACATTGTAGGATTAATATACATGCCATTTAAGTATGCTTCCTTGTACATGCTACTCACTCATATTCCCAATAATACAAAGACACAAAATTATACTTCAAACCTCTTGGCCAATAACAATGTCCATACCAAACACACACAAATCAACTCACCCACACCAACCTTTAGTATAAACTCATTTTATAGCTACACCAATTAATCCAAAGCCACTTTAAATATGCATGTGTATCCCATCTACCCATTATTACCTCTTAACTAGCAAGCAACACACACTGTTACAAGCAAATTTTTCCTAGCAATATCTCATGTAACATCCACTTACACCAAATTATCTAAAAATTCATGTAAGCCCTATATTGTCATCAATTTAATACCATTATACCTCACTTAAAACTCTATTTTAGCCATGAAATTAGTGTGGCATGAAGTGTCACTCACCTAAATCACAAGAGAAAGATTTTCCAAACCAATTCAAGCCTTTGCAAGCCAAAAATTCTAGCCCTTTTCCTTATGAAAATTAGTCAATTTTTAAAGCCAAATTACAATCTAAGTCTATCAAAAACCATACAAACACAGTCCATTAGGTCCCAAAAAATCATAGACAGCTATTCCAATTCAAAATCTCCTAAGAAAAATTAATAAAACCATAGAAAGGTCCCTTTACACCTTTGCTACCTTTGTTGGAATGCTTCCTGACCTTACTCCATTTGATGATTTTTAATTAATTATTGAAAGCTATTTTTCTAGTGATTCTTTTTTTAGAATTACCTTAAAACATAAGGATGAATTTAGTCGAAAAGATTTTCCTAGAACAGGCTAAAGAACATGATAAAAATTGAGTTTCTTTCCTTAAGTGGCATTAGTTCTAGTAGCAAGAAGCAAAGAAAATTTCTTCTTTTGTTAAGTGGAATTTGCCACTTGCCTGAGGTATTTGACAAGTGTAATTACCTTTAAGCCAGCTAACTTGGTACAGGTGGGTACCACGACCTCCCAAACCATCCCAAAATAGCTCAATTTTGGAAAAAAATTAGTGAAATTTTTAAAAAACATAAAGATCTTAAAAAATTACACTTCTTATTTTAAAATTCCTCATTTAATCCCTTTTACATACTCATAAATTTTTATAGCCAAATTCCATCGATAGGGTAGTTTTCAGATTGCCTCAATTTATGTTCCAATATCGAAAAATAGAAATATTTGCCAACAACCTCAAAATTCAAAAATTCTTTGATCAATGGACTCAATGGAATTTTTAAGCTTTAGGATATGGTATTTTTGAGTCTATCTGAGCACGTCCCAAGTTATTCCTAGGTCGACTTAATTTAACCCCACATAACAATAGCTTATAGCCCGAAATGAATTATTGGTTCTATTAAATTTAAAATTTTTTCCTTTTTCATCATTCTAAAGCCCCTCAAAGTTTTATGACTAGGGTCACTGCCTCAATTCTTATGTAAGTAACCCGACACCCTAACCGCACTTCTTAGACCTAGTGGCACTGTTCACGGATCCTCGATGCATAGGCATTACAAGTTTGGCACTAAAGTGCCTTTTTATCAGTTGCTTGGCCAATGCTATAACTTTATCAAAGTTGATGATGGCTTTGGCCCTTTTATCAGTATTTAACATTTATGCTTCCAGTATAGGAGTTTTGACTTTATATTATCTATGGTTCTTTTTTAAGGACCCTCTTTTCATATGACCTTAAATAAACAAATGCAATATTATACATGCATCACTTGTGTGATATGACATCTAGTTATTCATGCATTCCTGAACATGCATTACAATGTATAATAGAAAGATTTCTAGATTTAGATAACTATGTTTATCAGTTACAAAATTCGGGAATCATAGGCATGGTAGAATAAGTCTTTATGCATGCATGAATAAGATGTTAGCAGCATAAAACATTCAATCAACATAGTATGTAGCTTACAGTACCATTTATGTATTAAAGGTTTAATAGTCAAAGCATAATGATTTCTGAAAGTTATGGTTAATGTGTCCTCCGAGATTGTTAAGTAGAAACTTTAGGGAAATTATCAAAAAGTCATCTTTATACATGTGAGTATATTGTTAAGTGATAAATAAGATTTAAGAAAAAAATTATTTGATTCATGAAATAATAATTTGTAAAAACATATTAAGTGTAGCACCCGTAAGTTAAGGCTCTATGAATAGTACATTCGTGGGCCAAAAAATGTGTCTAAAGTGCCGGGTCACTTTCATGAGGCTCGAGATAGGTTGTACTATCATGAAAATTTGAAGGGCTTGAAAATGATTAAAATGACTTAATTTAAAAATTTAGCAAAACCAATAAATTATTTTAGGCTATAATTAAATAAGCCATAGGCTTAAATGGATTCGAGTCTGGAATGACCCGAGATGTGCCCAGATAGACCTAAAAATACCATAACCTTAAGGTCAAAAATTTCCTTGAGTCCATTGATGAAGGAATTTTTGAATTCTAAGGTCGTTTACAAAAATCTCATAATTTTGAGGTTTTACACATAAATCAAGGTAGTTAGTTAACTGTCCTGTTAGTGGAATTTTGTTGTGAAATTTTATAAGTCTCTAAATAGGACTAATCAAGGATTTTAAAGACAAATGCAATAATTTTTAGAGGTCTATGTGATTTTTAAATATTCTCCAAAGTTTTTGCCAAAATAGAGCTTTTTTGGGGTGCACACACCACCTGTACCACCTTACCATCTATATAAGCCCTTATTTGACACCTAAGTGGCCACTTGGCCATACCCACTCACCACCCCATTTCTTCTCCTTTTTCCTCTTTTTGCTATCCCGATGCCATTTCCCCTTAGAAGCCATCATTTTTGCTTCATTTTCTAAGATTTTCCCTTACCTATTGCCACTAAAAATCCCCTATTTGTGTTATGAATGGACTTTTGAATGTTTTGGAAGCCATAGGAGTGCCTAAATCTCAAGAAAATTCAAAAGAGCTCAAGGTGTACATCAAAGAGGATAAAGGTAAAATTTGATATGTAAGTAATTCAACCCTTTTTAATTTATTTCCTAGGGGATTTGATGATTCTAAAAATGCCTATATGCTTGGAATTTGATTTAGAGATGTGTGCATTTTTTATGGATTTTTGAATGTAAGGTGGCGTGAATGGAAGAAAGGAAGAAGTGAGGTTTGTTTTGATTCCTTTCAAGCTTGAAATGAAGAACTCATCTCCCTTAGTAGTGAGGTAAGTGAATTTAAGACATTCAAAGCAAGTGAGATGACATTTCATTGAATTAAGCTTAGAATCCTTGTATGGAAGTAGTGGAAAATGTGGCTAATGTGTGTGAGTTAATGAATTAGGCTTGTGTTTGTGTTAATTATATGTAGAATGAATGATTGGGGTGGTGAATTAATGAAAAGAGTAAAGGGAAGGTGAGTTTTCCCCTTTGATCGAGAGGCTTATGCAAGTGTGTGTGAGTGTGTATGACTTGTTAAGGTGACTTTGGCATGGATTCTAGTGTATTTGGCATAGAAATGCATGATTTGTGGAAGTATGTGGTGAAAATATGGAGTGTGGGCATAAAGCCTTATTTGGCCAAGAGGTTATTTAGCAAGTAGGCTATGGAAATAATGAGTTATCATGGTAATTTGTGTGGCAATTAACTTGTTAGTGATGGCCTTTTAGGTGTAGGTAAAGGAATTGGTGAATAAAGGTTGTGTGCGTGTGTTTAGAGTGCCAAGGCATGATTAAGGTGAGAATTGGCCTAGTTTGCATGGTAATGGCATTTTGTGTGTGTAGGCATACTTGTGTAATGTTATAATGTGTATGTGTGTACATGAATGTGATTAAAAACATGTGTAAGACAATGTGAGGCTATTGGTCGAGAGCTATGATGTGTAAGACAATGTAAGGCTATTGGCCGAGAGCTATGCAAGGCTAAATGGCATGAAAATGAGGTATGGCCTAACTAGCATATGTGTTTGAAATGGCATAACATATTTGGCATGAATGTCACAATGTTTGTATGGCATGACTTAAGTAAATATGCATGTGTAATAAGGCATGAAATGCTTGAATATGAGGATACCTTTTCAAGGTTAGAAAATGGCTAAAAGAGGACTTGAAATTGGCTTGTAATGACATGAAAAACTAGCTTGTAAATAGATTAGTTTTAGCATGAAATTAGTACCTTAAAGTGAGCTAACTTGTAATGTTTATGTGAAATAGTATGAAAGCCACTATTATGGCAATTTGAGACATATTTTTTAGCTTAGCTATGGGCCTATGAAAATGCATGATCATGAGTGCAAATGGCATTGAAAAAAGACTTGAAAAGGGCATAAAATGAACCTAAAGTGTCCATCGCAAAAGAGAAAAATGACCTATAATTGTCCCGTTAAAAAATGATTTTAGGACCCTATTTAAAGTAACTACTTAGCATATGAAGAATTAAGCCAAAATAATGGACTAGACTAGATTTAATATGCCTTCAGAAATAAGTTAAAATAATTTAAAATTTTGACTTGTAATTATCCGATAGGGTTAAAAATGACCTATTACTGTCCAGGTCAAAATTTAACTGCCAAATATAAATTGTAACTATCTATTTTTAGACTTGAAATATTATAAAAAGATGATTAATAAAGAAATAAACTTAAAATGAAGTTAGATGGCCCATTAGTTAAACACCCACTGGATCGATTGACCAGTCAACTTAGGGATTAGCAGCTGCTAAAATGTCTATTTTTCAGACTGGGCCAGTGCAATGGCCGAGGTTCATAATTAAGCCATTGCACTAGTCCATCAGGTAGACACTCTATATTGCTAGCATTATTAACTGTATATCAGACTATGCTGGGGCAGCGATAAAGGTCCTTAGAGGGGCCACTACACTAGTCTACTAAGTAGACAAGGATGAATATTCTTGACATGATATATTACCATTGGGAGGTCTATGGATTGATCTCTATGCATGATTACTCATTATTTTTCCCTTTGGATGGTTCCTAAGAACTAATCCCTATAGCTATATTAGGCTAGTGCAGCAGTCGAGGTCTAAAATGTGGGCCACTACATATTTTTGAGTTCCTTCTTGGTCCAATGTTTGTAAGTGTCATCTACTTAGTCAGGGCCTATTAAATGGACTTAAAATAGAGTAAAATGCAAATCTAGAATAATTGATGATAATTTATGATGATAAATTTTAATGAATACACCACAGTGGCATTTTGGAAATTTTGAAGTAAATATCACATATCATCTGAATGGCATCAATCACCTAGCATGTTACTTGCACACTATATCTAAACCATTATTATATTCTTACTTGTGTGTGTTAATGCATATGGCATGTTTTAGATGGTTTAAATTCACCATTGAGTTTTATACTCAGCGTACCCATGTTGTGGTGCACAGGTAGCAAGGATAAGCAGACTAACCTCAATGATCGTGCTATGTAGCCATACAAGTGTTGAAGGGTAAAAAGAATTGTTTTTCTTTCTAGTCATGGCACTCATGTAAATTCTATAGGTATGGGTTAGCATGCTTAGGAGCTGCTATGTTTGTATATAACTATGGACGTGATGTATATGAACAAGTGTTTTGTTGGTTGGCTTGTTTAATGGTTTGATAACTTTAGCCTTGATGCCCTATGTATGTGTGATTCTAATATTTGTGTGATGTGTGCTGATGTTGATTAGGAGACCAAAAGGGTCCAGATAGAGGTTGAATGGAAAGATTATCTATAGAAGTGTTTTTAACAGTATATACCTCGAGTAGCCGTTGTGCTGCCCATATTTTTGTAACATGTAAAGTGTCTATACATGAGTTTTCTGAGTCTATCAGACCATGCATGAACATATTTGAGGGTTAGATTAGACATCTAATCAATACCTGATAGAGTTTTAGAACAATCCATAAGTGTTAAAGAGCTTACCTTTAGGAAAATTCTAGGATGGGTGACCTAGCGGGAAGTGCATCGCTTATTAGGTTTATTGGGGAATTCAATAAGGGGTGTCAAAAAAAGATTTAATCCTAAGGGTACTAAAGTATGGAATTACAAGGTAGGATAAATACACTACTAATATCTAACCTATAAATAGATAGAATGGAATGATTAAGCAAGCAAAGATTTTTTATAATTTATGTATAAAGGTTAAAGTTTAAAAGACATTGCAATAGAAATATTCATATGACATAATCATTACAATTGTCATAATGGTAACATGCTGAGGCATAAATTGAGCATGATGATTAATAAAGTACAACCAAAATCTTAAGTGTAAAAAGGTGAGATATTGGACATGGAAGAGATAAATTTGCTATCCTTAAAAAGGGAAATATACACTATGGAATAAGAAGATAATAGACTATGAGACAGATGATAATAAAACAATATACGTACACATATACATGAGAAATAAAGAGAATGAAATACAAGATTTAGATATATGAGGCTAGTTAAACTGGAAACACGTTAAGTAATTGCCAAGGTATTAAATAACCGATTGACAATATAAAAATAATGTTCCCATCGAGGATATCTAGATATTGAGAAGAATGAGAAATGATTGTAAATATGGAATGATATAGATATTGGCCCATGTTAGTTAGACAACCACTAAATGGGTTGACCAGTCAACTAGGGATTAGCAACTGCTAAAGGTATTATACCTTCGGGGCTATGATTATAATGGTGGGTGCAGCTACTAAGGTCGAGATGTCAACCACTGCACTATATGGGTGTAGCCATGGTGGTCCCTAGATAGGGCCACTGCACACTATATTTCTTGCTATCCAGTGATTCGAGAGTTATCTCTTAAGGATGAGCTGTGAAATGTATTATGAATAATTTTGGAATTAATGAGATAGCAAAATAATATTACTAGCTATTATTATATGATAGTTAATAGACTAAGGATAAACAATATTTATGTACAAAATACTAAGATTATAAATATAAAGATGGAATTTCAAGTAAAGATACACTTAGGAAACTTAAAGATTTAAATCTAAATAAATTACTGTGATGTAACCAAAGGCATCTGAGCAAGTAAAAAGGAATAAGTAATAAAGGAAAAAGGACTTTATGAAACATAAGCAAAGTCATGGTAAATATTTAATTAAGTAAAATGTAAATAAGACTATGAGCATTACACAAGTCAAACTTTAAAATTTAATGAAAGATGGAAATTTACTAGATAAGCACAGAAGGGATTAGAAATGTAATGAGTGATAATGATAAATGAATTACCTGACATAAAAAGTATTATGAAAATACAATTAATTAAGTAGCGATCATAATAGCTAATAGAATCACTCAACAGGAAAAAAAATCAAGTAACAGTTAAACTGATGACAAAAGAATATTAAGAGAGTAATAGGGAGGAAATAATAGATGGGTCACTTATCAAAGTCGTACCTAATATGGTTTGTGAGAATGAATGTTTAACTAAGTTTATTATTGAAAATGTCATGTAATGATATTAATGAAGACATCTATGTAAATCTATAAGAGGTAGACTATATAGGATATAATAGAAAACTAGTATTATTATGAACTATATGGTAAGTGCATGCTTGTGTGCCTATTTCATGATATGATGGTACACTACATGTTTCTCTAAATTCACCACTGAGTGTATACTCAGCATATCAATTGTCTAATACGCAGGATATAAGCTTAACTAGTAGTGTAAAATGATAGGGCAATATAGTCAAAGGCTATCCAAGTAAGATTTTATTTTTAGAATGATATGTAAATGAATGATAGAGGGACTTATGTAAGTTGCTAGGGCTTGTATGGGGGACTTATGTAAGTTACTAGGACCTGTATGGGTAGAATTACATACACATAGTTAAAATACTAGAAATAGTAGATAACAAGGAATTATAGCTACAAATAGTAGTTTTGTACTAAAAAATGTATAGAATGGCTCAGCAAATGAGTGTAATATGATGAATACATATGAAGTAGCTCATTGGTTCGCATGAATAAATTTTTAAGATGGAATAAATGATAATTTAGTAAAAGTGAAATAAAAGCTACCTAGGGAAATCCTAGGATGGGTGACCTTTGGTAAGTATTGTGTTTTTCCTGATTCCTCATATGATTAGGTAGGGAGTGTTATATTTAGTGGTATTAAAGTAGGGTTAGGTGATTCTAGGTAGTAATGCATAGGTGCTATAGGAATTTTAGGATGATTGGATAGCTGCTACACTACTGGAGGTTAAAAGTTACTAGTAAAATGCTGGTGAAAAGAGTATGTGAACTTCCCTACAAAGGGAATAGTAGGCAAAAGTAATGATATTATGACAATGTATAATCCTCTTCCTCCCAAGCTAAAGTAGCTAATGGCGTTAATGAAAATATATGTGGAAATTAATAACGTTTTGGTGAAAGGTAATGAGTTTAGTGAATAATATTGACAAAATTGTGCCAAGACTTAAGAAAGAGAGGCATAAATAAGAGAAAATGGGATTAGTGGCCATAACTAATGGATGGATATGAACATTTGGGATACAAAAGTATAAATAATGTAAAGAGGAAAGACCTAACAAAATTTAGATAATAAACCATGATGAAGGACGAAAAGAAGATTTAAAGGGATCTTAGAAGATGGAGATGAGAGTAGTAGATCCCATGTTAGCTAAATAACAAATGGTTGGTGTATCATATTTAATAAAAGTTAACACCTCCATGAATTTATAATGGGCAATTAACTAAGCCATGAAATGAGGCAATTTAATTACATATAAACTCTAATGTAAGCTGATGGAAGATATCATTAATACCTATAAAGTGATGAAAGTCAAGAGAACATAAGCATGGAATCCCAATGTCGAGGGGTAAGAGAACATGGAAGTTAGGGAAAAATACAAGAATAGTGTGACCGAGAGATTAAATAGCAGATATTTAATTGCTAGGCAGATCGAAGTAGGCAAAAATAGTAAGAGTGAGATGACAAAGTTGAGGATATGGGATGTATGTTAAGGCCCCTAAGGATAAAGGCTATTGTTCTTTCTTGATGCATTCATTACCGGGCTTGGGCATTGCATTACTTAACATGAACTGCATTTTGGCATTTTGTACAATTGCATTACATCATGCATGACATTTTCTCCATAATGAGTATGTACATATGAATCATGTAAAGTGATCATTGCACATTAATAGCTCTAATAAAAAAGGACTTGATAGAGCTAAGGTAATGAGAGGATTAAGTAAAATGAAATAGGAAACTACTGATGTTAGAGGTAATTGGGTAAAGAAGGATTGAAAGTGTTAAAGTGGAAACCATATGGGGACTATGGTAAGAGTAGAATAGTGAAAAGTATACTGATAGGTTCTAGTGAGAAAAGTGGAGTAGCTTGACAACTTTAAGCCTAAGAGGGGAAGTAGATAAAGGTAGTTATCTAAATACTTATGAAAATGGTGAAAAAGGCATAAATGTTGAAACTATTAGAGGTATGAAAGAAAACTAGTAAGAGAGCTCAAACGTCTCTAAGGTATAAATACTTAGAATGAGGAAGTAATTGAAAGAAATGATGGAGTTAAGAGTAATATGAAATACAACTAAGATGATTGGAGAATTTTTCTTAATGAGCTATACTAAAGTAACCAAAAGTAATATTGGTGATTAAAAGAAAAAGCAAGGATGCATACCTAGAGGTATGAAAACCCCTAAGGGAAGCTTAAATAAGGGTGATTAGGAAAAATGTAAATAAAGCCATTATTGTGTGATGTCAGGATCTGTATCAAAGATTAGCATTAAAAGAATTGGAAAGTACAAATATGTCACTAAAATGTGAATAAGATTAAAGAATAAGAGAGCCTAAAATGAATTAAAGGGGCTATACGTACAAGGCAAAGAGAATTGAGGAAATAAAGATATGTAAAATTTTGCATTGAAAGAAAAGCAAGCCCATAAGAACATTTTCATAGTGTCTTATGTTCTAATTAAGAATAGAGCATGAAAGCATAATATTGTAGAAGTAAGTAGCCCATTCTTATCCAATCATAACAGACGATAAAACCTAATGTATTAGAATTAAAGGCCACACTAAGAGAGCTCCACCCATAAATAAAGGAAAATGGAGATAAAGTTTCATGAAAAAAAAAGGATTGAAGGAAGATAAAGATGTCTGCGAAATGAATGGGATATAAGGTCATATACATAAAAGACCATATACAGTTGAGGCATAAAGGTCTAGACATATTAGAAAGAAAAGGTATGGATGCAAAAAGGAAATGTTGAAATAACTAATCATATGATTATGGTAAATTTCGAGGATGAAATTTCTTAAGAAGGGAAGAATTGTAATGCCCAAAAAATCATCATTTTATGAATAATACTCCCGAGCTTTGGATAGTGTCTTCTAAGACACTAAAGGACAATATAGTAGCCAAAAGGGGGTATTGGCCAAAAAACTTTGATCAACCAAAAAATGATAAAAGCAAGTGAATTAAAAATTTTAGCAGAACCAATAAATTGTTTCAAGCTGAGAACTAGCGAATAGTGATTTCAATTGAGGTAGTGCCAAGACAGCTCCAGGAAATGCTCAAATAGACCAGAAAATAGCACACCCTGAAGCTTAAAAATTCCAATGAGTATATTAGTTAAGGAATTTTAATATTTTGAGGTTGTTTGATAATTATTTAGAATTTTTTTATTTATGCAAGTGAATAGCAACCTTAGTTCTCGAAGGAATTTTGGCTTGAAATTTTATAGATCCCTTAATCGGCATTATCGAGAATTTTTGGCACTAGAATCATGATTTTTGGAGGTTTAGAAAAATTATTAAAATTTTTTGAAGTTTAAAGTGAAATAGAATTAATCGTGGCCATCTGATCGATAAGTGGTGCAATCGAGGCCATACACCTTTTTAATACATGTGAATACACATGTGTGTGTGTGTATGAGAGTGAAAGAAAGCCATCTCCTCCCTAAGAATAAGAGAAAGCTGATGACATTTTTTATGTTTTCCCCTCTTCACTTTTCTTCAATTTTCTCTCTCTATACACAATAAAACTTCAAGAAATTTATATAAGACTTAGCTTTCATGATCTCTTAAGAATCTTCCAAGTGACAGAACTTAGAAACATTGCTCAAAATTAAAGTTATAAAGATGGAATGAAAGTGACTTTTGGTGGGTAAATGATTCTTTTAAAGGTTTATTATTTTTATTAGAGAATATTTGAGGTGTAGATGTTATATGTGAAGAGAGATTTTAATTTGGAGTTATATAGAATTTTGTAGAGATTTTTAAAGTTGGAAACCTAATATGGTATGTAGGAAATGGTGAACAACGATGGAGGAAGAGGAAATCAATGGTTTTGGAGTGGCTTTAACATGACTTAGAGACCATTGTAAGTGGATTTAGTTAAAATTTGCATTGTACTTTAGAGAAATTGGAGTTTGAGGTATGTGTGTATATATAGAAGTTAGGTTTGTGTATGTTTACATGCTTGTTTTAAAGTATTAAGCATGATATGATGTGAATTAGATGTGGAAATGATGATTTAGATGTGTTTTAAATGTGAAAAGTATATGGGTGCATGTGATATAGGTATGGCCGAAGGCATGACATGTACGTCACGGCATGTGCATGGGTGCATGGCATGGGTACATGGGATATTACGATGGTAATGAGATGTGTAACATGAATGTGAAAATATATGTATGGTTATGGAATAAACTATAATAATTATGATAAGGTATGTTATAAGTAAAATGTGGTGTGAAATTGGTATGTAAAGATATGGTGAGAAGTAGGTATAGTATATAATATTAAGTATAAGTTTAAGTATTTTAAAAGATATATGTAACTTGAAAATTGTGTTAGAAATGATTTTTAAGGTATGGTATTAGAGAGCAATGGTTAATGGTATGGAATAGCCTAAAGTATAGTGGTATGAGGCAAAGAGAAGAATGAAAAAAGGACTAAATGAATAGTTAAAAAAATGGCCAAATCAATGGTAACATTTACATAAAAAGACCTATAACTGTCTGGTAAAGTAAAAGCCACCTGTAACTATCTTGCAAAAATAATTAAATGAAACTGGCCTATAACTATGTCTCAATGACATAGATATAGTCTAAATAAATGACTGGTAATAGAATAAAAATAATAAGTTGACTAAAATTATACATAAAGTTGAGAATAAAAGATTTAATCCTAAGGGTACTAAAGTATGGAATTATGAGGCAGGATAAATACACCACTAATATCTAACCCATGAATAGATAAAATGGAATGATTAAGTAAGTGAATATTTTATTTAATTTATGTATAAAGGTTAAAGTATAAAAGAAACTACAATAGAAATATTCATATGACATAATAATTACAAAGGTGATAATGGTAACATGTTAAGGCATAAATTGAGCATGATGATTAATAAAAAAATTCAAAGTGTAAAAATGTGAGATACCAGACATGGAAGAGATAAATTTGCTATCCTTAAAAAGGGAAATATACACTATGGAATGATTAGATAACAAACTATGAGACAGATGATAATAAAACAATATACATATACATATACATGAGAAATGAAGAGAATGAAATACGAGATTTAGATACGGGAGACTAGTTAAATTGGAAACACATTAAGTAATTACCAAGGTATTAAATTATAAATTGATGATATAAAAATGATGTTCCCATCGAGGATATCAAGATATTGAGAAGAATAAGGAATGATTGTCAAAATGGAATGATACAGATATTGGCCCATGTCAATTAGACACCTACTAGATGGGTTGACTAGTCAATTAGGGATTAGTACCTACTAGAGATACTATGCCTTCTGGGCTATGATTATGATGGTGGGTGTAGCTACTGAGGTCTTGATATAGGCCACTGCACTATATGGGTGCAACCACAATGGTCAGAGATACGGGCCACTGCATTATGTAAGTTATGTGTAGCTACCAAGGTCTTGAGACAGGCCACTGCACTATATGGGTGTAGCCATAACAGTCCCTAGATGGCGCCACTATACTAGGCGGGTGCAGCCATTGGGGTCCAAAATATGGACCATCGCACACTATGTTTCTCGCTATCTAGTGATTCAGGAGTTATCTCTTGAGGATGGGCTATGAAATGTGTTGTGAATAATTATGGAATTAATGAAACAACATAATAATATTACTGGCTATTATTATATAAAGGTTAATAGACTGGGGATAAACACTATTTGAGCACAAAATACTGAGATTATAAATAACTGATGAAATCCTAAGTAAAGATACACTCAGGAGACTTAAAGATTGAACTCTAAATAAATTAATATGATGTGACCTGAGGCATCTGAACAAGTAGAAAAATGGATAAGTAATAAAGGAAAAAGGACTTTATGAAACATAAACAAAGTCACGTGTTAAGTCAAAAGTAAATAAGACTATAGGTATTACACAAGTTGAATTTCAAAGTTAAAGAAAGATGGAAATTTACTAGATGAGCATAAAAGGGATTAGAAATGTAATGAGTAATAATGAGAAATGAATTACCTGACATGGAAAAAGTATTGTGAAAATACAGTTAATTGAATAGTAGTTATAATAGCTAATTGAATCACTCAACAAGGAAAATTCAAATAATAGGACGGAAGTTTATGGAAAGAGTAATAGGGAAGAAATAATAGATGGGTTAGTTGTTAAAGACATACCCAATGCAGTTCATGAGAATGAATGCTTAATTAAGTATACTATTATAAATGTTATCCAATAACATTAATGAAGACATCTATTTATACCTATGAATGGCAGTTTATGTAGGATATAATAGAGAGCTAGTGTTATTATAAACTATATGGTAAGTGTATGCCTATGTGTGTATTGCATGATATGATGGTACAATGCATGTTTCTCTAAATTCACCACTAAGTATATACTCAGTGTATTGGTTGTTCAATGCATAGGTTGTAAGTTTGACCAGTAGTGTAAAACGATGAAGCAATGTAGTTAAAGGCTATCTAGGTAAGATTTTATTTTCAAAATGATACATAAATGGTAGATAGAGGCACTCATGCATGTTACTTATGGTTGTATGGGTAGAATTACATACACGTAGTTAAAACACTAGAAATAGACAAAAAGGAATTATAGCTATAGACGGTCACTTGAACAAATAAATATGCAAAATGGCTTAGCAGATGAGTGTAATAAATACATATGAAGTAGCCTATTGGTTCACATGAATAAATTTTTAAGATGGAATAAATGATAACTTAGTAAAAGTTAAACAAAAACTGCCTAGGGAAATCCTAGGATGGGTGACCTTTTGGAAGTAACATCTTTTGCCTGATTTCATGTATGATTGGGCAAGGGGTGTTGCAATAATGGTTCTGATACTTTTGGATTCAATGTTATTACTTGGTTTCCATGAAAATTTTTAAAATTCTATTGTGCATGTCTCTTGGAAACCAACATAATAATTCATTATATACGTGCTTACCATATATCATATTTTCCCATGTTATCCTTTAATCATATATTCTTACTACTTGCTTCTTATATTATGTCATGTACATTTTAATAAAGCCATCAATTTATATAAGGAACATTTATCATTTAGCAAGTAAGTGTACATGCCATTTTTGTCATGTAAGACTTAAAGCTTAGATTTTGTCATGTAATAACATTTGAAAAGAATGCATTTTACTTTCTTTCATTTTAGTTTACTTTCATTTTTGTGTTTTTATAATGACTTCATTTCTTCTTAAAATTACCCTATTACCTAAATAAAAAATAGTACAATGATTCATACGAATCATTGACTAAACTATAATACCCATAGGCATGAGCTATAGCAAATCTATTGGTGCCTTTTATTTGCCATGCCAAACTATCCTAAGGCCATGACTAATTCTATGTAAAGGTGGGATTATAGCTGTACTAAATTAAATTCTTTGTATCTTTGCTCATAACAAGAATACATGCCTATTTGTATTACTTTTCATATATGTATACCATGTTTGTACTGTATATACTGTAACTTTAACATGTATAATGTATGTGTTATCATGTTAACTATGCATATTGTCTACCACATCACTATACATATTAGTTAATCTCTCTTTACAATACAATAATT
>CANXYI011546192.1:0-10467 GCA_948208565.1 Hura crepitans | reverse complement strand
AGAGCAGAAAAAGTGGGAAATGTTAACCAAAATAATTTATTTTGACCCTATTTATAGTTTTTGAAAAAAAAAATCATTTATTTTTATTTTTCTCCCTTTTTTATCATTTCTCCTTCTCTTTAACCTCAATTTAATTCCATTTATCATGTAAAAATTAAATTATTTTAGGCCCCATAACCCTCTAAAAATTGAAGCTCTAAAAACGTGAAAACATAAATTAAATTGCCACTTTTATGTTACTCAATTTTTAAATAAATTACTTCTCGACATCCAAAAATTTCATATTCAGTGCCAATAGGCTTATTAGAATTTTTTAGTATCAGGTTGTATAAATTCCAAAATTTTCTGAGCAACTTTTAAATTATTTTACTGTTCAGCTTTGCCTTGGTCACTATTCAAAAGACACTACAGTAAAAACTTCCTTAGCATCTTTAACCAATCAAACAACTTCTCATAGGTTTTAAATTTTTTTCAAAATTATTTTATCATTAATACTTCATTTAGTAACTTTAGTGTATCTCGAGTCTCAAAAATACTATTCTTCCTAGGAAAATACTATTCATAAAAGTTGGGATTTTCAAGTCGTTACATTACTTCCCCTCTTAAAAAAAATGTCATCCTTGACATTACCTGGCTCAAATAGGTAAGGGTACTGGTCCCTTATTTGAGCTTCTATTTCTCATGTTGCCTCTTCCATCCCATGGTGCTTACAAGTAACTTTCACTAGCAAAACCATCTTATTCCATAACTCTTTAACCTCTCTAGCCATAATCCGGACTGGTTTTTCTTTATAAGACAAATCTAGTCTCACCTTGACCTCTTCCACTAACATGTGTTGAAGGACTCGATCTATATCTTTTGAGCATAGATTCGTGGAAGACATCATAAATTTGCTAAAGTTCTGGTGGCAATGCTAGTCGATAGGCTACTGGCCCCATATGTTCTGTTACTTTGTATGGCCCAATAAACCTCGGACTCAGCTTTCCCTTCTTGCCAAAATGTAGAATTTTCTTCCATGGTAAAAGCTTGAGAAACACCTTGTCTCCCACTTCAAACTCAACATCTTTCCTTTTAAGATTTGTGTATGACTTCTATCTATCAGAAGCTACTTTTAACCTATCTCTAATAATCTTCACCTTCTCCTCGGCATCCTTGATCAAATCTAGTCCCATGAGCTTTGTTTCACTGAGCTCACTCTAGCACAAAGGAGTTTTACACTTTCTCTCATACAGTGCCTTATAAGGAGCCATGCCAAAACTCTTGTTATATATAAACTCCACTAATGCCAAATATTGATCCTAGCTATCTTTAAACTTGATGATGCAACTCCTTAACATGTCCTCAAACAATTGATAAAGATGTCTCATCATCAACATAACATCATACCTATCCTAACATTCAATCACTCAAGTATTAAAGTATTACTTGAATAACTCTTTATGACTGTTCATCAATCTGCGAATGAAATGTTGTGCTAAAACTTAATCGAGTACCCAAGGTATTGTAAAGCTTATTCCAAAACCATAATGTAAATTGTAGGTCTCAATCTGATATGATTAAAGATAGCACTCTATGCAATCTAATGACCTCATCAATGTATAATTCAGTATGCTTCTCTATAGAATAATCCATCCTTACTAATATGAAATGAGCTATCTTTGTAAGATGAACTATCATAACCTATACAAATTCACATTTACTCCTTATCATAGGCAACCCAACCAAAAAATCCATAGTGATTCTATCTCATTTCCATTCTAGAATTGCTATAGGTTGTAACAATCTAGATGCAACCTAATGTTTTGCCTTCACCTACTGACAGGTAAAGCACTCGATCATGAACTCTGATAAGTCTCTCTTCAAACTAGGCCACTAATAAGATAACTTCAAATCTTGATACATCTTTGTGCTACTAGGATGATAGCATAAAAAGTATTGTGAACCTTATCCAAAATTTATTTATTTAGTTCTTTGACATATGGAACACAAATCCTATCATAGTAATACAAACAACTATCACTTTTCATCTTATACTCAGTAGCCTTTCCCTCTTGGATGGCACTTATCATGCTCATTAACCTGTAATCATCATTCTGACTATTTGTAACTTGCTGTAGCAAACTAGACTTGACTTGTATCTCTACCATCAAAGCACTATCAAGCATAAATTGAAGCCTAACTATTAGGCATAAACTAAAGCCTAACATTTATAGCTCTTATGGCTACCATGAACTTTCTACTAAGAGCATCTACCACTGAATTAGCCTTGCCAGGATAATAGTCAATCAAATGGTCATAGTCTTTAATCAACTCTATCCATTGTCTCTGCCTTAATTTTAGCTCCTTCTGTGTCGAAAGATACTTTAAACTCTTGTGATTAGTGTACATATAACACTTCTCTCTATAAAGATAGTGTCTCTAGATTTTCAATGCAAACACTATCACTGCAAGCTATAGATCATAAGTAAGGTAGTTCTTCTCATATGGCTTCAATTGTCTAAAAGCATAGGTAACTACCTTGCTTTCTTACATCAGAATATAACCTAACCCATTATGTGAAGTATCACTATAGATAGTAAAGTCCTTCCCAAAAACTGTCTAAAATAGAATCGGTGCTTTTATCAACATTGCCTTAAGCTTGGTAAAACTCTTTTGACATCTATCATCCCAAAAAAACTTGACATCTTTCTTTAACAGACAAGTCATAGGTGCTACTATTAAAGAAAATCCCTTGACAAACCATCTATAGTAACTAGCTAATCTAAAGAAACTCCTGATCTCTATGGTATTCTTAGGCAGCTTCCACTCTATAACTGCTTCAATCTTACTAGGATCAACCTGAATCTCCTCTGTAGAAGCAATGTGCCCAAGAAAAGACACCTCACTAAGCCAAAACTCATAGCTACTAAGTTTGGCATAGAACTTTTCTTCTCTCAAAATTTTCAAAACTATCCTAAACTATTGCTCTTGCTCTTTTGTGCTCTTGGAATATACCAAGATGTCATCAATGAAGATAACCAAAAATTGATCAAGATACTTTTTGAAAACTCTATTCATCATATACATGAAAGCTGTAGGAGTATTAGTAAGCCCAAATGGCATTATCAAAAAGTCATAGTGGCCATATCTCATTTTGAAAGTTGTCTTTACCACATTAAACTCTTTTACTCTCAACTAGTAGTAACCTGATCTCAAATCAATCTTAGAGAACACTCTAGCCCCCTTAAGCTGATTAAAGAGATCATTAATTCATGACAACAGATACTTGTTTTTGATGGTTACTTTGTTTAGCTGTTTATAATCCACACACAATCGCAAAGAACCATCCTTCTTCTTCATAAATAACACCAATGCTCTCTAAGGCAAAACACTCAACCTTATGAAACCCTTATCAAGCAACTCTTGAAGCTGAATCTTTAACTCTTTTAACTTTACATAGAGCTATCGATACCAAAGCAATGTCAAGTAATACCTCTATTGAATTCATATTCCTATTCTTAAGGCAAATCGAGCAACTCTTCAGGAAATGCATCCACAAACTCTGACACTACTGATATGTGACTAGTATCTAGCTCTCCACTGTGAGTATCATAAAAATGAGCTAAGAAAGCTTGACAACCCTTCTTTAACAAACACCTTGTTATCACTACTGAGATAACATTTGACAGAAAGTTTATCCTCTCACCCACAATTGTAATCTCAACCCCATCTTCATCTTTAAGAGTCAACCTCTTTAACTTGCAATCCACTATGGCTTAATACTTGGACAACTAATCTATGTCCTATATCAAATCAAACTCATCAAACAGTAGCTTAATAAGATCAAACAAAAACTAGTATCCTTACACTAACAATGGGCACTTCTTGTAAACCTTATTTACTATGATATGATGACCTAAGGGATTACTAACCATAATCTCTAGGTCCATAGGTTCTGACTTAACCCTCGATCTTATGCTTATGATATGCAAACATATGAATGTGTTGACCTTAAATCAATTAAAGCCTAAATAGGTAGTTAAAAAGAATAAAAGTACTAGCTATGACATTTGGCTCATCAGCCTTCTCTTGTGCCCTGATGGCTTACTGTCAGGTAAGAGCTTTATGCTTAGCTCTAGATTCTACTTTATCCCTCTAAGCTCCCTCTAGTCTATCTCCTCAGTATCCCTTCTAACTTCTAATAAATGCAGGCATAGATCTCTGACAAACATCAGCCTTAGTAAGTCAATCACGAAGGAAGTGATCTGGTAAACCACACCCAAAGCATACACCTGGCTTATTCCTCCAACATGCTCCATTGTGTCGCTTATGGAAAGTTAGACATTGAGGAACCTGGACACTTTTAGTTGTAGAAATTGGTGTACTGGCAGTTTAAGACTGTTGTCTAGTCTTACCCTTATACCCCTGACCTATCTTCTAAGATTATCCTTGTTTTTATGACTATTAGGATGCCTTAAATTGATTCCCTCTTAATCTCTTGCCTGATTATTGCACTGTATTAAATGCTCTCTATCCAAAAGATCTCTTCTTCTAATAAAACTCTTACTTCTCTTTCTACACCCCTTTATAGAGTGACAAACTGTAACCAACTGGCAGAAATCCCTAATTTTCATAGATACCACCTATAACTTAATGTCTACATATAACCCCTTCTCAAAATGCTTCCACTTGTCAACTTCAGTAGAGATGGTGTTATTAGCATACCGACCAAGCATAGTGAAATCTTTCTCATACTCACCTATGGGCTTCTGTCCCTACTTGAGGTCTATGAATTCTAGCCTTCTATTATCAAGATAGTCTTCAGGGATGTACTTCCTATGGAACTCAAATAGGAAGAACTCTTATCTCTGATCATTCTCTCTTATGTGCTCTTTCAAGTCATCTTACCACTTGTCTGCCTCTTCTTAAAGCAAAGATGTAGCACAAATAACTTTCTCCTCTAGGGTGCACCACATCTACTTTATGATTTTTTCAGTGAGGTCCAACTAGTACTTTGCCTTCCCAAGCTCTAATGTACCTTCACCTCTAAAATCCTTTACTCCCATCTTCTTAATCGCTCCAAGTAAGACTTCTAAAGGGCAAAAGGAACCTCTTACTATTGTGGCACTAGTAGTGGTGGAGCAACTACTGTAGCCTATCTCAAAAGTTACAGTAACTCATATAGAAATACTAGTGGAATATATGCCACTGATGACACCTATCTCGATGCATTACTAAACATAGAGGCAACTCTATTTGACTCCTGTCCCATGGACATAGAAGCTTTTTCTTCTTCCTCTTCATAGGGTACACTCATCTTAAGTATAGGCACAAGAATAATTGATAATCCTCGATACTCCTAAATTATGAATTGTATAGATTTAACCGTTAGAGCACTTTTATATTGCCTAGGAATGCTAAAATTGAAGCTCTGATACAAAAAAATGTGACACACCTTATCCGCTTCGGTTGCCAGCCAATTGCCAAACACGACTAAGGAGTGAGCACACAACATATTATCCTATCTCAACTCATACAACATTTATTTAAATCATATTATCATCTATGACTAAAACATCAAAATGTGGGTTTTCAAAAACTGAGTTACATATTCAAATTTGAGAATCCTCGTGCCAAAATTTTGACTACATAACAGCTATACTAGGCTCTATCCCAAAATTTGAATAGTAACCTATAATCAAGAATAACACTTTTAAAAACATTTCTCAACAATTTCCCAACTCCGTGATCCTTCTGATCACTCCAAAACACATAATAGCACAAACACAAATCTCAACCTCAGGAAAAGATATCATACAAGATTAAAACATACTAAAGAACTTAAACAAGGTTACAAAACCATAAAATGCATTTAAATTCATAATACAGACAATTTAGGTCCATAACTTAAACATTACAACATAAGAGTGCTACTTCTACTTTATACACAATTCATAACTAGCTATTTACAACATAACTATACCAAAAGCAAAGCTTCTTCTCAATAATCTTGGTGTCCTGAGGCTTCAACTCAATTATCCTTCTTACCTATGCATTGTAAGTAAAAATGATGCGCTAAGCAAATAGCTTAATGGTGAAATCTAATTAACTCATGCAATATAGCCACTTCTTTATCATGCAATACCATTTTCTTACTTGTGAAAGTATGTATAAGTCATAATATGCAAAATGCTATACATAACATGCATATGCTAAATGTCATGCTAAAAAGAAAGCAAGTTAAAATATTATCATGAAAAACACATTTCACTTGCGAATTTAATCATTTTACAACTAATGAAAAAGTCATTTATCAAACTTTCTATAAGATCATTATTTATTGTCCATATGACAGAAACAAATATCCTATGGATAATAAGGGTGGACAGCTAGTATGACCTCTATGAACCCGAAGGTCTATCTACCAATGTTAATCTAAAGATCATACATATCATGAGACCTAAAGGTTAAACACAACATAAGTCTAAGACTAAGCATAGCATGAGTCTAAGGACAAATATAGCATTATAGCCATTATAACCATTTATGAACCTGAAGTTCATTTACTAACATTAATTTGAAGATCAAAAATATATAAGCCTTTGGGTTTGACTGAAAGTGCACCCGTAGCCTAAAACATGAAAACACCGTAGTGCCTTAGCAACCACTACCATACCTCTAGTTGACTGGTCAACCTATCCCTCTAGGTTGTTACACATAAGGGCTATTAACATATTTCTTTTTAGTTCCACAAATTTAATTTAAGCTTAAAATGGCTTTTAATCAGAGTAAGGTCAACAAAAGACCATACTTGGTCATTTAGCATTTTTAGGTGTTAATTATTGTTATACACATTATGTCTATGCAATGCCACATTCCAATGTCCATATTTACATAAATTTAGCAATATAGGCTTAAAATCACTCTAACAACATTCCATTATCATCCCATGGTCAATAATGAATAATTGACCATGTATATCTATTTTATGCTTAATTCAAAGCATTTACAAGCTTGGTTTGCCCATTAATGCCATTCAGCCACTAAGCCCCAAGTGCAACCCATAATCTTTATCCTTACATTATACCTCATACAATAATGCTCACAAGGCCATATTCATACATAAGTAAACATTCATCCTCATTATATGCATATACTAAAATATATACATGTATATACCTTGAACTTTGTAACATTAACTTACTTGAAATCCTTATGTCCATCCAACGTGTATATTCATACATGTGCATACAATAAGACAAACATTCACCATTTAAGCATCCTTAACAACTCATTTGGCCACCTATACCAATAAAAATCTATCACATATATAAATGGTATAATGCGCTCTATGTATATCCAACATGTCATATAATAAGTATATGGTCCATTTTCACACTTACTACATCCATATGGCATGATAATTATAATTCAATTCTATATGCTTCCTTATTAATGAACATTCACTATCATGAATTTAGTATAGCAAAATTCATGTTTAAAAACCAATTATGTGCATTATAACATAGCACACACATACCCTAACATACAACAAGGCCATTTGGCCATAAGGCCTTTGGCACACTAAAAGGCAATTTTAATCATAAAACAACGCATATAACTTAATTCTACCAATCAACATGTATCCATATCCTAAGCATGCATAAATAAACATAAACACCATTATGCCTCAATTAGGGCCATTCGACCATAATAGCAACATCACCCATATATGCATTTCCCATCATGCCATACATATTAAAAGTATCATATAAGATAATTTAAACATCCTACATACTTGTTAACAACATTAAACTCACAATTACTCATTATATGTAATTAACTATTCAATTCCATAAACATAGATATTATGGAAAATTAGGGCATTATCAAAGTTGCAAGTTTTAAGTTGATTTCATATGCCAAAATAATCATAATGCAACCATAAGGACTACTATAGATACCTCACCTTGACCTATGATGATAGCCAGAGATAAACTCAAGCATAGCACAAAACCATCAGGAGGTAAGTCCATACAAACCTACTAAACCATGTTCGCACGGACTAACTATGTAAACAGGTTAAAGTCCAGCCTATAAGGACCATGGACCATTATACCAAAAAGCCTAATCCATGTGAACTAGTACAGATAGAAGCAAGAGTGAGGGTGAGTGAATCAATCTTAATGACTAGTTTTTGGGATAGTAAGAGTGATCATGAAGCTAGGGAGAGCAATAATTTCTGGGATGAATCCTCTTATGAGGATTTCGAAGAGGGTAAGAGAGAGCCAATACGGATTGAAGGAGAAATGGTGGAAAAAGTAGAAAAGAATAATCGGATCCTACCGGAAAAAGAACCTAAATCTGGAATAAATAAAGATGAGAAAGTGTTAAAACAACATAAGAAAACTCAAGCCAATATTAGCATATAGGATTTATTGATGTCATCCAAAGACCATAGGCAAAAAGTGGTTGAAGCCCTAAGTCAAGTTGTTATTTCCCCAACTACCACACTAGATGAGCTTGTAGAAGTGATGAAAATAGACAATAAAAGCCTCATTACATTCTCAAACATGAACTTCCCTTTAGAAGGAAAGGAGCATAATAGACCCCTCTTTATCAAAGCCGAAGTGAATGGGAAGAAAATGGGTTATCCAATGGTAGATGATGGCTCCTCCCTTTCTGTTTGCCCTGCCAAGATCCTAGCTAGTTTAGGAATCAAGTAAGAGGATTTATTACCCTCTAGCATCACTAGGAGGCAAGTCGAAGGGTCTTTCACGATCAAGGTATAAGCAGGATTAATTGTTGATGAGGTTGAGTTTATAGCTATCGACATACCTACTACCTTCTCTATCCTATTAGGAAGGCCTTAGTTCCACAAGCTAAGGGGAGTTCCTTCGACTCTCTATCAAATGATTAAATTCCCACATAAAGGCAATATCATTACCATAAAGGTCAAAGTCGATCATGTCATCTCCACTTTGGCTATCGCCAATCAGCCTTTCAATGGAGTCTATATTATAGGAATTTATGAGGATTACATGGACCCAGCTGTGTCCAAAATGATGAAGTGAATAGATTTCTTTCTAGGAGCTGGTTTAGGGAAGAACTTATAAGGTATCACCGGGCCACTATAGTCATTCACCCAGAAGGATACCAAGGGTTTGGGCTATAATCCAAGAAAAAAAGGGATCCCAAGATAGGGCAATTCATTAAAAGATCACTTTGTCAAGTAAAAGGGCATTAAGTACAATGGGACCCCATAACCTGCCATAATACAAGGGCACTCCAAGCCAAGGTTCGAGATCTTTCCCGATGTTATGGATTGGGAAATTGAAAATTTAACCCAAGTTCAGCAGATAGAGGAAGTTTTCCCAAAGCTGCCAGTTGCTGAAGAAGTTTACCCCACAGTCTTGGAGGAAGTGCCTAAGTTAGAGGATTTCAATTTATTTATTGATGAATTGTATCTTTGTGATCTCTTTGAGGCAAATAATTATTTTTCTAATAAAGTGAACAATGAATTTGCTTACTTATGTGATCTTTCTCCTAATGGTAATATGCATCCGCAAGATCATTACATGAGCATTTTTTACATTATTTATATTAAAACTAATCCTTTTAATCTTAGAACCAATGAAATGCCAAAGAATCTATTAATTGCCTATGATACTACTATAGAAGAAAGAGAAAATTTTGAGAGATTACTAAAGAAATATGAAAGGTTTTTCAATTGGAATTATGATGATATGTTGAGGATCGATAGAGAAATCACAGAACATGCCATACCAATGCACAACCACACTATCCCAGTATGGTAGAAGATCAAAAGAATGAGATCTAAATGGGCAGAGAAAGTAAAAGAGGAGATAGTTAAATTGCTTGAGGCTAAGTTCATTGAGGAAATAGTCTTTCCCTCTTGGCTTGCCAAGATAGTGCCAGTACACAAGAAAAATGGAAGGGTCAAAATGTGTATGGATCATCGAGACCTGAACAAGGCGTGTCAAAAATATGACTTTCCCCTTCCCCATATAGACGTGTTGGTAGATAATGTAGTGATGGCCGCTATGTACTCATTTGTTGATGGATTCTCTAGGTACAATTAAATCCTGATGAAAGTGATAGATAAGTGCAAGATAGCCTTCATAATCGAATGAGGTACGTATTATTATAAACTGATGCCTTTCGAGTTAAAGAACGTAGGGGCCACTTATTAGCAAATGGCCATAAAGCTATTCCATGACATGATGCACAAAGAAGTCAACGTATTTGTTGATGACATGATGGTGAAGTCCATAGAATGGGAAGGACATTTTGAGGCACTAGAAAAGTTCTTCCAAAGACTAGACCAGTTCAACATGAGGGTTAACCCCAAGAAGTGTGTCTTTAGAGTCATATCGGGAAAGTTATTGGGATTCATAGTGAGTATGAAGGGGATTGAAGTTTACTCGAACAAGGTAAAAGCCATCTGAGACATGCCCACACCACAAT
>CANXYI011546068.1:0-10535 GCA_948208565.1 Hura crepitans | reverse complement strand
TATTCACTTACGTAAATAAAAAATTTTGAATAATTATCCAATGACCTTAGAATGCTAAAATTCCTTCACCAATAGACTCATTGGAATTTTTAGTCTTTAGGGTATGGTATTTTCAGGTCCATCCGAGTACTTCCTAGAGTTGCCCAGGCACAACCTCAACTAAAGTCACTATTCACTAGTTCTTAGCCCAAAATGATTTATTAGTTCTGCTAAAATTTTTAATTCACTAATTTTCATCATTTTTTGGTCGATCAAAGTTCATTTGACCATTACCTCCTTTAGCTACTATATGGCCCTTTAGTGCCCTAAATGACACCATTTCGAGCTCGGGATTACTATTCATAAAATGGTGATTTCTCAAGCATTACATTTTCAAATGGTTCCCCTTGAAAGAAGGTTTTAAGGTTTGGCAATAAATGAAAGTTAAGTCTAAAGTTTATTGGTCCATATAAAGTGACAAAATGTGTCAGGCCCATAGATTACAGAGTAGCTTTGTCTCTTAAGCTTTAGTAGATACTTGATATTTTTCATGTGCCTATACTTTGAAAGTATAGATCATATCCATCACATTTGCTATCAACTGAAGAAGTAGAGATCATACTAAACTTATCTTATAAAGAGGAATTGTGTAGCAACAAAGGTGAAGGAACTAAAGAACAAGACCGTACCACTTGTAAAAGTGTTATGGAGACACCAGGGCATGGAAGAAGCTGCATGGGAGATAGAAGCTCAGATGGGATAACAATATCCATAGTTTTTCAAACTATGTAATTTTTGGGATGAAATTCCATTTATGATGGGAAGAAATGTAATGCCTTAAAAATCCTAGTGTTATGAATTATACTTCTCGAGATGTGAATAATGTTTTCCCATATCCTAGAGTGCTAATGCTACTAAATAAAAGTATTAATGATAATATAATTTTGGGTGAAATTTGAAGTCAAAATCATTTACGTGGTTAAAAATGATAGCTAAGTTTTACGGCAATGTCACATTAATAGTGACCTAGTTTTAATTGAATCGTAAAAATATTCGAAAGTTGCTTAAAAAATTCCAAGATTGATATAAGTTGATACTCAAATATTTCAAATAGTCCATTGGCACTGGAATTGGAAATTTTAGAGTTTGAGAAGTAATTTTACTAAAATCAAGAAAAGTAAAATAATGATATTTTATTCGATTTTTCTTATTTTTCAAGTTTTGATTTTAAAAATGGTTATAGGGCAATAATTATGTGATTTAAAAGGAGTTCAATTAATGTTAATTGGGGTTGAATGGATTGGAAAATGAGAGAGGAAAAATAAAAGGACTAAAGATGAAATTTTGCCTAACAATATAAAGGGTCAAAATTTATTAAAATGGTTAAATGTGGAATAATGCTCTATCTCCTTCTACTCCCTCTTTTGGCTAATGCTCCTCCCCCATAGAAGCTTAACTCTTTTCTTATTCCTCCACTAAAAATCTCCTTAATCTCTATCATCCAATCCAAACCTGTAAGCCTCCATAACCTCTAGAAGCTTTTAAAAGAGGAAAATCATAGAAAAAAACAAAGGATTTGCTTGATTTTAGGTATTGATGAATAAGGACCATTTTTATTTCAAGTAAATTTTTTTGAGTTCTAATATTTTTCTCATGTTTTATATATGCCTAAGAGTCCATTTATTTGTTGGTTATAATTTTTTAAGCTTATATGATTTTATATGATTTTTATTAAAATGAATCTGTAATTAGTAGTTGACCCAAGTAACAATCGATAAGATAAAGGAAAGGAGAAGGTGTGAGTGGGCTTGAAATAATCTTTTGACTCATTGCAAGTGTAAGTACAGAAATTTAATGTGTGTGTTTTTTCATTTTGGAAGTGACAATTTTTAAGCTTGATGATGTATATATGTGAGGTGATGACATTAGTTGTAATTATTTATTAGGATTAAATACTTGAATGATGATGGAGTGCAATTATGTGTGTGGGTGGTATGGGCCAAAAATGCTCTATACAAGGCATGTATGTGAGTAATGGAGAAATTCAAGCATAATTGATAACCTTAGGTTGTGTGATGAAGATTATTGAAATGCAAGAATTTTGTTACTGAATTAATGCATAATGATAACTTTATAGGGTTGGTTAGAGTATGGCTGAAGGGAATAATGGCTTAGGATGAATTTTTTATGATGATACAGGTTATGTATAGTGAGAATGCACCTAATTCATTATGTTGAGAATATAATGCAATGTATTTCTGTATGGAAGTTACATATGAGCATTTGTGTGTGTTTCTTGAAGTTACATAATTGAGTGTCATAAACTTGTTTTATGTTGGAAATGGTATAATGTTATAGTTAAGTCCATTTCAATATAGAGATGCCTTATGAAAGGCATTATGGTTGAAATTATGTTAATAGCATGTAAGTTGCTTCTTGATGACAATTATGCTGATTATGATTATAATGTATTATGAGAAAGATACATATGGGCATGAATCATTTGATGTCCTAATTGAATGATGAATATGAATTGTTATGTGTATTGTTTTAAGCTTAAGCATTTTAAAAATGAGAATAAAGAACATAGTTTCCTGATTGGTCAATTATTGGCCTAACCAACTTGTTGAAAATTAATTAAGCTACTTATAGTGTTTTAAATAAGAAGATTAAAATATATTGATTCACCTATGCTAGTTAGCAACTTAGATTGGATAGGTTGGCCAATCAACTAGGGGTTTACCAGTTGCTAGGACACTTCAATGTCTTTTAATGACCTTTAGGTCTAGATAATGACATTCAGGTTTGGATAATGGCTATTGGATCCGATAATGACTTTATGACATTTGTGTCCGGTTTGGGGGTCTTTATAGTTCTAATAGCCTAGGAGGCTTGGTATCCCCGTTATCCTATATAGTTATGTATTTCCTTAAGTGTGGGAAGTTAAATTATATGAATTAATTAATTCCTTAACCATTATGAAAATTGAACTTAATTATGCTTCAATAAGTTTATTAATGATAAATGCTTATATATAAGGTTGATGCATGCTTAAATTTTTTGCTTTTGTTCAGAGTATATTATGAGGATGCAAGAATATAATTGAATGCATTTAACTTTCATTTCATAAATATGCTTGATGATGCATGAGCACCTTAAATTTCCTTAATTACATCATTAAGCAATTTTTCTTAGCTCATTATTTTATTTGCAATGCATGGGTTGAAGAACCATATTATAGTTAAAGCCTCATAATTATTCCAGATTAAGCACTAGCTATTTTTGGGTATTTTGCTTATTTGTACATATTGTTTTTGTGATGTAATTAGTTTAATGGAACTTTTATGTAACATGAGAGGGTTAGGGCCTAATTTGGGATATAGTTATTTTGTAACTACTTGAGTAGGTTTTAAGACTGTATTTTGATGTTTATTTGGAATTATTTTTTAATACTAAAATGATAAGTTATGATGGATGGTTAGGAGGACTAATTAATGTTGAGAATGTGCTGGTTGAATTATAAAAGTGTTGTTTTCATAAGTAGGTTACTATTAACTTTGAGATAGTGTCCTCATGTAGCCGTTATGCTATCAAATTTTTGACGAGGTGATTTTCAAAATGAATGTAACATGTTAAATGGATTTTTAATTATTTTAAGAATTAAATTTTTGAGGTTTTATTTTTAAGTCAAACATGATTTAAAAAGGTTTTAATTTATTCGAATTTTTGATTAACAGAAAGAGAGTTAAGGAAGTTTGAGAACACATTTGTGTGCACATTCCTTATTTAGGTCCGATAATCGAATTAGGCAAGGGGTGTCACATTAATGGCTAGAATAAATCTTTAGAACATAGGATTAGTGGATACATATACCTAATGTGCTCAAGGCACTTCTTTAAGCCTCTATGTGCCTTCTATTTCCTTTTTCCCTTAATCCTTTCTCTTTCCTTTCATACCTATCAACCACACACCTCAAAATCATGTAAAATTCCAATTAAAATAAATACATTTCCAAACATAAAATTGACGTTAGAAAAATTCAATTGGCATTAAATGGCATCCTAAAAATTATAAAATCCCAAGAGCAACTACAAATGCAAAAATTGGTTACTACAACTCCAAAAATTCATAATAAAAAATAGCCATCCAATTACATCTTAGAAAAATGTCAAAGCTTAAAAATAAACCCCTTTTAACATACTTGGTCACTATTCATCCATAATATTCAAAATTCATATAAATTTGTGCATAACTCCAAATCAATTTGTAATTTAATATAACTTTATTTAGAACATTAAATTACTCCTAAAAAATATAAAACCTCATAAACAAACACTTATCCAAATTCGAGGTACTATTCACCGAAGAAATAAAACATATAATATTGTTCAATTAAGCCTTCAAATACGATGTTTAAAGCATGTAAAGGTTAAATATTATCATAAAGTGTTGATTTGGTGTGATTCTTAGAGGCAATTTAGGGAAGAAAAGCTTGGAAGCCCTAAAAAATTGCTTTTTTTATCTTTCATGTGAAAAAGAAGAAAAAAAAGAGAATAGCTACTAGAAAGTAGAGTCTTCTAGATGCTAAAATTTGGTTTATATACTACCAATCAATGGCTAAGATCAAATTTTTAAAGTTGATCCAATGGCCCATATAGAAGCCTAACTAAAATCTTTTATTTTCTTTATAACACCCTCTCTTGACCCGATTGACGGATCAGAATAAGGGATGCCACATTGTGACACCTCCTACCTGAACTATTGCTAGTCTGAATAAGAGATGACATGAAAACCAACTTATTCTATCTTTACCATTATCTTTTTAAAACCCTTTTATATGAAAAACATATAGATTATCTTAATTATTTCATTTTAACAAAATTTTGGTAGCATAATGGGTGTATGATAACATATCCCAAAGTAAATCCTAGAGAAGACAACACTTCTATATCATCTCAATCATCAACCAACCATTTAGACTCTTCTAGTCCTTATCACAACTCAATATCCCAAGCAGACACATCATACCATACAAACTCATCCACACATATGCATATCATATAAACATAACCTTTATAATATGTTTAGACCCCAATATACCATATAATCATACTCTAGTCATAACATTCTTACATATGACTGCCAATTACTAATAGTATTACATCACGCTATATAGCCAAAATATACCAAAAAAACTTCTAAATATCTCCTTAGTACTGCACCATTACTATTAAGGTTGTCTGAGGCTATTTATCTACTACCTACATATTGAAAACATGATATGCTAAGAATAAAGCTTAGTGGTGTACTCAATAAAATATGCTCACACACGTGGGCACATAAATACACATTAAGCATGCAATGCTATGCAGTTAAAGCATAATACTTACATGCACAACATTATTTACCTAAGAATGCTTGTCACATTACCTTATTCTAATCATATTATATGCTTACTCATTTTACATATATCAAGCCTTTTATTCATTTGTTAATCCCTCAATTTTAGTTTCTTAATTAACAAATTGATTAGCCTATATCTAATAAACATGAATCCTAATATTAGACATTAGGATTATGGTGTGTAGTGGCCCATATTTTGGGCCTAACATTGTTGCACTAGTATAACGGGTTGTTAATAGTAGTGCAGTGAATCTTGTTGAACCTTCTTGCTACTGCACTTATTTGATTTATGTACAGTGATTTTGTCGGACATATCAGCAACTACACATGCATAAATAATCATAACATGTCAATGTATATCAAGCTATAGCAAGGTATGATATGTGTATCTACAATGGCCTAAATAAACCTAATGGTGGCCACACCTACATAAAGATAATACCAAATATCTAGTAGCTGTTAATTCTCTAGTTGACTGATCAACCTATCGAGTATGTTGTCTAACATATATGGGCTTTGACACTTTTTGTTTTAAAATTTTAAGTTACATGTTCTTATTACATAACATGTAATCACATTCATGTATTTCCTTAACTCATTTATACCAATATGTTCAATACGACATTCTCATTTGAAAACTTATACACCATAATAAAAAATGACATTTCAGTTATACATGCATTACAACTTATGTTACATTACATCTCACATGTAACATACATGTACACATATAATGTAAAGCACATATACATACTCCTAATGTATCACATTTCAAACATAATGCATTATTATCCATCAAACATTATTCCAACATGGTTAATTATCCCAATGTATGACATTTATACTCTATTTACACATAATGTCAAAAATTACCATATACCCTTTTATTAAATATTATATTACCATGTGCATAACTTAACCAGACACTAATTTAATCATCATTTAACTTTTATTTTCTCTTAATTAACATATATTAAACCTTATAATGCATTTGAAATAATTTTATGATGAATTAAATCACTAAAACTACAACTTTCATAATAGGTTTCTAAATTAAAAAAGCACAAACAAATTATGTGTACACATATTTTATTGAATACACTTACAGAGCTATTTTTGGGTGTCCTAAGTACCACTTTACTGCTTTTCTTTGCTTTTAGAATGCCTCTCTCTTTATTTCTCTAAGATCCATAATAGGTATTTAGTTAGATAAATTCATTTAAAATTATACACAAATCATAAATAAAGAATAACATATGTACTGTAATTTTGAGCACCCGCAATATCATAGATAAATATTAGAACCCCAAAAATATGCTTACCTTGACTTTTGAACTTTCAAAACCCCAACTTCAAATCTCCTCTTTTCCCATAAAATCTCACTTTTTTAAAGAAATAATTAGGAGAATAGGAAACTAGACATGACTAGGAGCATTTTGAGTATAATATTCGAGGATTTTGGGTTTATTTTTGTGGTGTTTGAAGAAAAATTGGGGGAGGTAGTTCTAAGGCTATGGCATTGGCCACACCAAGGGGAATAAGATGATGAATTGGTTATTTGGTGTGTTATGCAGACATAAGCTCACCTTTTTATATTAAATGCATGGATGGCCATGATTTAATCAAACTACGATCAAATGGCTAGCATTTTTCTTAGTTTTCTTTTAACCTTCAAATATTTATTCTTAATCTTTTTATTCACCAATATTACTTCCTAAGATACCAAAAATTATAGAATTTAACCATTAATGGCCACCTCAAAACTTGTGCCAAAAAGACAAAGGAAACACCTTAATTTTTCAATCGCGTAAATAAGAAATTCAATAAAAAATTCTTATCGATGTTAGAAAATTATAATTCCTTCACCATTAGACTAGTTAGAGTTTTTGACCTTCACCATGTGCTATTTTTGGGTCAATCTAGGCAAATCCTGACCTTTTTATACCACAGCTCAAAATAAGGTCATATTCCATTAAATATCAATGTAAATGAATTTTCTAGTTCAGTTGCTATTTTTAATTCTTTTTTTTGGGCCTTATTTTTCCTTTTAAAGTTTCACGTCTAGTACCCCCCTCTCTAGATCACCTTAGTAGGGCCCACTACTTAAGAATCCTAATTATAACTCGGGAAATACTATTTATGAATTTAAGCTTTACGGGTGTTGCATTCTTGCTTTAATCCTCTTTCTATGTTTGTTCTTCCATTCTTCCATTACAGTAGTTATATTATGATCCCAAATAATCATACATACTATTCCTTAAAAGCCTAAAAAAATCTGTGCTCAAAAATTGAAAAAATCTAATTAAAATCTCTACTATTATATTTACCTAATTTTTAGAAAATACTTCCTGATGTTTAAAAATTCCAATACACATATCATTATATTTCATAAAATATTTGAGCTTTAGAATGTGGAATTTTTAGGTCTATCTGAGCACATTCAAAAGTATTTTACGGCTCCACTTTAACTATGTCACTATTTATAGTGCACGACCATAAAAACTTAACTTTTGTTTTTAACCACATTAATAACTTCATTTTGAACCCAAATTTTATAGAGAAATATCCAAATAATTACCTTTTGCTTAATTATGGGTTAACATATAAGAACAGAGAAAGTGAACTTATACACATTAACCCACCCATAGGTTATTCATAATCTTTAAGAGATGTCATGAAAAATTCCAAATTATGCATTAACCTGTCTATAGGTTAATATGCAAAACTATAAGGTTAGTGTGACACTCACTACTGGATTTTCGAAGAAATCTAATAAATGGTGCACTTCCCGCTAGGTCACACATCTCACTTCTCCCACAGCCATTCGTTTAACTTTTAGTTATACTACACTATGCAATTCTGTCTGACTCTAAATATAGTTTGGTTTATCCCTACAATCCATTTAAGGTAATTTTATCATGTTCAGGCTATTACAGAATGATTTCAACTTAGTCCGATAAAATTTCAGGCAGCATAATAGTTGCCTAGCTCACTATCCCAAAAATTATTTTCTACTTGTAAACACTTCTATATCATATATCACTTCTCCTGGACCTTTCTAGTCACCTAGATATCATCCTATCAACATCATCTATCACACAACAATCACAGGCCTCAAGCCATAATAAAAACACAAAGAGCCTCAAGCTCACAAGCATCAACATTGATCACATATACATAAAAGAAACCATCACATGATTAATTACAACATAATCTATTATATACAAATGCTATTTTATGTCCCTTATATACATCACTCCCATTTTCCCCACTTAAGTACATAGAGTGCAAAAGCTATACAACTATACATGATCAACCTTCCTAAAATGATCTTTAAACTTTACTACATGCTTTACAAGGCAACATCCTTGATCTTGGTACCTGCACATCGAAAATAGGTATGCAGACTATAAAAATACTTAGTGTTGAATTCAATCATTAAGAACATGTCTAATAGTTAAACTGTGCATTACTGTTCTATTTTTTTCTAATACTGATATCCCAGTTCAACATAAGAAATTAGCATTTATAATTACCATTATACCCTTAAGGTATTTTTTTTTGTAAATTATCCACTTAATCATTATAATACATTTAAATTATGTTTTAGACTCCTTATTAATTATTATATGCTAAAGCTATACCCTTTTAAGCCCTTAAGCTGTACTAGTGAAAGATTACCAAAATACCCCTATGTCATATTCCATAATGATATATGAGTTTATTGGTCTTGTTTAATTATTTCAACTAGCCCAACTAAAGAGACATCCTTGACAGACACTAGATCTAGAGGGAAAAATAAACTAGTATAGTGATCCCCATTCTGGACCTGCGCCACGGCATCGGCTTAAGCACATTTTGGCACCCAAGGTATAAAATAATATCTAGTCTACTTGACAGACTTGCCTATTAAACTAGTTAGTACAGTGGTCATCTGGGACCTTGGCCATTGTATCGGCCTTATTAAAAGATTAAAGATGTCATAAACTAGTCTGCCTAGCTGGCTGGTATATTTGTCCGACTAGTGTAGTGGCCCTTTCGAACTTATGCCACTGCATCGACATGAACAAGTGAATGCCTATAGCTAAGTATGACTATTCAACTAGTATAATGGTCTAAAATGGACCTAGGCCACTATCCCAGCCCTATCTGAAGATCAATTTAACTAGTAGCTACAAAAACCCCTAAGTTGACCGATCAATCCATCTAGTGGATATCTATCTAGTGGTCTATTTAACTTTAATTTATGTTAATTTCTTTAATGATTAACCTTTTACATTATTATAAACTTAATAATAGATAGTTATAATTTTTATAGCTTAGTTGAAAATTAGCCTGGTCTGGTATGGCCACAAATAGGCTGTACTAGGTAAAATATCAAAAAAATATTTAAGTGTTGGATTTAATAATATAAGTGTTGCACAATTCTAGGCCATTTCCTATCCTAAAGATTTATTTATTCAGGTAATGGTCATTTAGGATAGTCATAGGTTATTGCGGCTAAGTTTCACTAGTTATTCATGCATTCATTGGCCTAAAGCCAACCACAATCTAGGCCATAAATAAGGCCAAAATCTAGGCATTCATGCAATTTCCAAAAGTTACATTATTCTAGCCATTATAGGCACCAAATTTAGACACATAAATCATTCTTAAGTCACAGCCCTTAAAGGGAATTTCAAGTCCATTTTTGAGATTATCATTTATGCCATTCCTTGCCTTTGTTACATGTAATTTAGGTTATACCTTAACTAAGTTTTATACCAATACCATATACTTTTATTACATGCACAATATCTCACATTATCCATTTACACTAGGATTGCTTACATACCATAATTACAAACCTTTCCATGGCATTCATAGCTCTCAGCCACAAAAGAACTCTTTGCCAATTCATGCATTTTAACATTATTTATCTTACATACATCTTCGAAATTACCATGCTAGCATATACACACATGTATATATATATACTTCACATTATACATTGCATATCCTCTTATAAATCATACATGCTTCGGCCAACCATCATACACACATGCACATACTTTGTATCAAGTAATTATGCATCATAAGTGTTTGGTGCATACATTTCAAACCTCACACACCACCTAGAACCATATCAAGCAAGCCATACATAGTAGCAACCA
>CANXYI011546036.1:0-10550 GCA_948208565.1 Hura crepitans | reverse complement strand
TTAGGTGTGATAAAGAGCGTGTGCACGTCACACACACACACACACACACACACACACACACATATATATATATATATGTCTGTGTGTGTGTGTGTGTGTTTAATTCAAGTCACAAAAGGTGATTCTAGCAAGGCTATTTGTATGTATAATAGAGGATGCCTTAAAATAGTTAGTAAGACCCTATAACCAACATAAATAATAAGTAGTTTTATCTTATGCCATTGGAATTTTTAATTGGTACCTAAACATAAATTCTTGTAATAATATATTCTTAAATATATTAGTTCATGATTACAAGATAAACTTCAATTATCTTATTGCATTTATTCTTCCAAAACTATTCTTATAAAAAGATGGTACCATGAAAGGATAGGAATAAAATGTTTCTTTAGATTAGTTAGAGGGCAAGCCATTTTTAACTTAAGGCAAGGGAATCCTAAGAAAGAAAGAAAGAAGTGATAATATCTGTCTTTATTAACTCTATTTCAAATTTGAAATAGCCCATCTAATAGAGAATTTTAACGTTTAAAATCTTATGAAATAAAGTATTCTAAAGTAAAATTTCATAAGTTCAATTCAATTGTATTATTTGGACATTAAATATGTTTACTAAGGATTTTTAAGGAAATTTTAAGTAAATAATGATTTAAGTATGATAATGTATAACAAAGAAGTGGGTATATTATAGGTATGTATAAAGACCAAACATGGATGAAAAGTGTAACTAGGAAATAGAAAGGAAAACGGTATTCAATGGAAAATTCAAAAGGGAAAAAATGGGATTTATATCTACTTATTTGAATAGGCATCAGAGAATTTAAAAAAGAAGTGAAAGGGTAACAAAAATGAGTAAGAGAGTATACAAAGCTAAAATTTAGGGGAACCATATGCATGGTATAGACATTGCACTCTAAGATTCTCGTGTTTGAATTGCCTAGTGTTGAATAAAGATAAAAAAAATTCTAATAAACAAGAATATTGTAGCAAAAACTCAAGAAAAATATTTAATTTTTGATTATGGACTTTTAACTCGACCTGACAAGCTCTTAGTGTGACAAAAAATGAGGGAAAAATAAGCTTTTATAGTGGGCTAAGGGCTCGGGCCAATAGGACCAAGATTGATGGGCAACACTAATGTTGAAGGGGGTGAAGCCCCTTGCGATATAGTGTAAAATTTTTGAAAAGAATCAATTAAAAATAAAAATTTTAATTTTCACCATTTTGGGACAAAATAGCATCGTTTTGTCACCCAAAATGGCCATTTACTCAAACCAAAATGTCCATTTGCACTTTGGTAAAACAACCTTTTTTGGTTCCCAATGTGGCACCATTCCACACATTAGAGTCTCAAACAAATTCCTAAATATGTCACGAAAAATGGCCATTTTAGTGACAAAAATGATCGTATTCCCAAAATGGCCATTTCACTTTGGAAAATGGCCATTTGGGCCATGAAAATGCTCATTTTCCCCGATTCAAAATGGATGTTTCCCATTTTGATTTTCTGGTATATCATTCATATTTCATGTTAGTCGAGGGCTTAACTTTTCTCGATATGTGCACACCTAAAAGGGAAAAAACACTTTCCAAATACTATTTTTATATTTTGAGAAGGTTTTTTTTGCATTTTATTCATCTTTTTTTAGATCTTTCTTAAAGGCAATTATACATGGTGGGTTGAACAATTCTTCTCCTTCTTTTTTCTCTAATCCATCTACAAGTTAGATGTGATAACTTATTAACTATTTTTTATATTATTGTTATTATATTTATTTGATTATTTATTTTATTTTATTCATCATACTAATATTGTGTTTTGTTGTAACATGAGTTGTTTGATCTATTAGGATTTGTTTAACCTTTCCTTCTACACTTTCATCGAACATTGATAAAGTAATTCTTATTATTCCTTTTTTCTTAATTCTTGTTATTTTTATTCTTTTTTTGTTCTCTTTTTTCTACTGATTATTTTCTTTGTTGTTATTTAATTCATTTACTCATTATTTTTCAATTAGATTGCATTTTAGGTTATTTTAATGTAATTTTATTTTTATTTGGCTACGATGTATTTTAAGTAATTCCTAGTAAGCTTTATTTCCTTTTTGGTTAAAATGTAATTGCCATGTAATTTAATTTTAATTATGATTATTTCCCTATATGTTCTATGAATGTTCTAACATGTGAAAAATGATTTTTATAGGTTTTAAAAAATAACCAAATCATTTAATACCAAAATAATTTGTATTTTTCTAATAAAATGGGTTTTGAATTTTCTTTCATAAAAGTCATACGAATAAAACTTATTTTCTAAAAATTGACATGTGAGAACCGAAGTTCTTAAAGTAATCCATTACCTAATTTCCTATATAATTTTCTTTAATTTCAAGCATTTTATTTATTTCTATAAATGTGTTTTATTATTCCTTTATGTCATTATGTGATTTATTTTTATTCTAAAACCTTCTTGAGTAAATGATAAAATTATAAATTTAATCTAAAATTCCATTTTAACTTGAGGTATAAATAAGAGTAGGGTTCCGAAGCACTCTAGTTTTTGTCCAACAAAGTACTTCCCAAGTCTGGTTGGGTGGCAACTCTTACCTAGTTGTGCCTAACTCACTCTTTATATGCTAATCAAATAGAGATGACTTAACATTCCTTTAATTTCCTTCCCATCTTTTCGCGACACAAAAGGTGAGATTTAGATTGAGTCTTTTGTTGTTCCAGTTTGACTAGCTTGGGAAAGGAAGGGACACGAATAGTGGCGACTCCACTAGGGATACCATGAGACCATGCTCTAAAAATACCTCAAGTTAATGCAAAATTTTGTGCTTTGATTTTATAAAATTTTCTTTTATCGAAACTATATAACATGCTAGAGCCTTAGAATAAGTTAGGCATCCCTTTTTTTTACACTAATGTCATTTTAAAGCATGAACCCATTTTAATTCAATTTGGGGATTGTTAGAAGTGGCATTAAATCAAAGCCTTGTACTTATAAGGTATATGAAATGGTGAACCAATTGGTCATATGCTCATGATGCGATAGACCTATTATAGAGGGACCATGCATGAATGACTCTAACTTGCGTGACCAAACCATGATCCCATGTAATAACCAATAGCAATTTCCCTTAGGTTTCCTTATTAATGATGTATTATGTGCTATGTGGGCCTATATATGTGAAATATTGCTTAGTCATCCAAAAGTACTATTAAAGCCATTAGCCATTTTTAACTAGAATGGTCTAGACCCTGTATTTTGGTTTGATAGAACACAATCCAACATATGTGGACCAAAATCTTTCATACATTCTTCTAAATATGAGAGAAATAATGTTTAGTTATCTATTGTTCATTATTTAAACCCATTAGGGTCCATGATGTCTTGTAAGTAAACTCTTTACAAAAAAGGCATATTAACCTCATGTGTGCAAAGTGAAAAGTGTAGAAGGCTTTTACTTGTGTTTGTAGTTGTATACATTAACATGCATATGAATTTTAAGCATCCTTATGTATTTTTGCATTTCATTTATCATCTTTAACCCTCTATTTAATAGCCATCATAGATCTTTAAGCCACTTAGGTATATAGGTCCAGATAGAAGAATAACCTAACAAGAACTTTTCCCTACCTCTTAAAATCGAATAGACATGGCAGAACAAGGAGAAAGTAGTTCCTCTGCTCAAAACTTTGAAGCCATAATAGATAAAAAGTTTAAAGAGATTGATAAAATGATAAAGCCATAATATGATTTCAAGGGTAATTACTGGGGTTGCTGCTACTTTGGGTTCACCACCACCTGCAAAAGCAATAGTAGCCACACATACTAGAAAAACAAATGATACATCTAATGGAATTAGCACAAAAAAAAGTTAGTGGTTCAGGTTAAAGTGCTAGAAAAGCTAAATACTTTAACCCAAAATTTGATTTTTGTGAGAACTTTAAGGATGAAGTTAGGAAGAAGGCCACACCCTAATAAATTAAAGATGTTTCCATAAAGAAATTAGAAGAAAAAATGGAGGCAATAGCTAGACTTATCACTATAGGTAATAGGTCAAACCTAGATGAGCTCACATTAGAATATAAGGAGTTAGTGCCTTCTATGTTTAAAATGCTAAAGCTATGTAAGTTCACTTGGACAATTGATCTAAGAGCTCATGTTAAGTAGTATGCTATTGTCATGTAGGGCATAGAGCTCAGCAAAAAATAGAAAATAGCTTACTTTAGCCTTACATTACAGGAAAGAGTAATTGATTGGTATCACGGGCTAGAGGAGAAAGTTAAAAAAGATTTGAGTACGATCACTGAAGCTTTTATCAGCCAATATGACTGTAGCATGCATATAAAGGTTACCATGAAAGACTTTGAACTACTTAAACAAAAATCTAATGAGACCTTCTTATAGTATTTGACAAGTTAGAGATATAGTGTGCTAGAAATTAGAAGAAAGCCAAAAACCTCAGATTATATCAGCATGTTTATCAAGAATGTTAACCTTTACTTGAAGGATAGGTTAAAAGCTAAAGTTCTCAATGACTGGGAATAGCTAAATGATATAGTGATTGATTTGGAAGATGAGCATGTTGAGCAGAAGAATAACTCAATGGGGTTCAACAATAGAAGGAATTTGACAACAATGGCATAGGTGCAACTAATTACAGTAGGACTAGTAAAACTATTGAAGTGTTTATTATGACAAGACACTACTCAAATTTGGGCAAACCATTATCTTGGGGCCTAAAATATTTCTAAGAAAAGGGAAACTTTAAACTTTTACTTCCAGACCTATTAGAAATAAGGTCAAGCCTTTTCACATATCGGACCAATAATGTCAATATCATCAGCATAGAAGAATGACGCAAATAATTGCCCTACTTTGAGGATAAGATTTAGGATTTGATTGATTCAAGGTAGATCCTAGATCTAGAGAAGAGATAGAAGGGCCAAGGTGTCTATTTGAATGCTCCTCTACCTATTAACATGGTTAATTTAGGATTGACAAAATGGTATGTGATATAGGGATTTATATGAATATAACTACCTAATAATAGAGAGAAAGGTAGAATTAGGTTAGGGTTCAATTTGTCTAACATATATATGGGCTACCGATAGTGAGAGCAAGCTAGTAAAATAGGTCTAAAAACTATTGATTTATTTAGATTCTAAGCAAAAGCAAGTTAAAGAAGCAGAGGCTAATGCAGCAACCCGAAGTGGTCGGGTAGTGCCAAAGGTAGATAGAGAGGAAATTCCCTTAGTTATGAAAAAAGAGGACGATGCTATAATGGAGCAGCTAAAGAAAACTCCCACATAGATTTCAATCTTGGTTTTACTATGACAATCTCCCTCATATCAACAAAAGGTAGTAGAAGCCTTATATGCTGCAATGGTTTCAACTACTATATCACTATTTAAACTAGTGGCAATGCTAAAGAGGAAAAAAAGAAGTAGTTAAATTTTCATATGCTAATCTTCCACTAGAAAGGCATCATCATAACAATCCTTTGTACATAAAAGCTGAAGTTAACGACAAGTACATAACATTTGTAATGGTTAATGATGGATTATCGATCAATGTGTGCTCACTTAAAATAGTAACTTTATAAAGGATTGAAGATTTAATGATATCTCAGTCTAAACTCACCATTATAGCCTATAACGATATCAAGAGGTAGGTGTATAAGACATTCAAAGTTAAGTAAATAACAAGAGTAGTTATTGATAAGATAGAGTTTATTGTGCTTGATATCCCTATAAATTTCTACATACTTTTAGAAAGGTCATGGTTCCATAAGTTGGGAAAGGATTTATGACCACTACATCAAAAGATAAAGATTCACCACAATGGTGAGATTGTGACAATATGGGTTATGAGGGAGAATTAAGTTTTGATGCTTGAGAAAGCTAACTAGCCATTCAATGGTTTCCACATAGCTAAGATCGCTTCAAAAGAGAAAGAGGATGATCCCAAAGTGGTAAGTAGGCTTAAAAATAAGAATTATTTATTAGGTGCTGGTTTAGGACATAATTTAGATGGTTTGATCTCAATCATTTAGCCATAAGAACAAATGGATTCAAAATAGAAGAAGGCAAGAAAAAGGGTCCCACTTCTAGAAGAGAGTTTTGTTCAAACTGAGGGGAAAGTCAATTATTATAGAGAGTTAGAGCTTGCCATTATAAAGGGAAGGTTATGTTTGGGTTTGAAACCTTTAATGATTTATTCAATTGTGCCACAGGAAAAGTCAAGGCCACTATAGATTTTTTAGATGATGAGATCATGAATAATTTAGGCAATCTAGAGACCAAGCCCAAAGAAGAAATACTGACTACTATTATGCTTCAAGATAAGGGGAAGAGCAAGATAAAAGAAGATGATCCTCTAGAATAGTTTTCTAAAATTTTATATATACTTGAGCTTTTTTATGATAATGTTTCTACTTCTTTTGTTAATAAAATGAATGATTTTGCTTACTTTTGTGATGTCTCATCTAATTGCATCATCTATAATGATAATCATGGCACATATAACATGTTTGACATTAATTCAATCAATACTACCTCATTTAATCTTAGTACTAATGAAAACCCTAAAGAGATCTTAATTAAGTATGATATAACACTTGAAGAGAGGATTAAATTTGAGAGAATATTAAAAAGGTATTAAAAAGTCTTTCCCTAGACCTATGAAGATATGCCTAGGGTAGATAGGGAGATATTTGAACCTGCCATTTATACACACCTAAAAGCAAAATCGATAAAGCAAAAGCTGATGAGGATGAGGTTAGAATGGGTAGATAAGATAAAAGAAGAAGTACATAAGCAAAATGAAGCCAAGTTCTTGGAAGAAGTACAATATCCTACTTGGTTAGCTAATGTGGTACCTATTAACAAGAAAGATGGTAGAGTTAGGATGTGTATAAATTATGAGGATTAAAATAAGGTCAACCCAAAAGATGACTTTCGATTACCACATATAGATGTCCAAGTTAACAGTGCAACAATGTGCAAAATGTATGGTTTCGTTGATGCCAATTACATTTAAATTCTGAATAAAATAGCAAACAAGATAAAGACTACCCTTATCACTAAATAAGGGACCTTCTGCTATAATGTCATACCTTTTGGGTTGAAGAATACTGGAGCCACTTACCAAAGGATGGCCATAAGAATTTTGATGACCTAATTCATAAGAAAGTTGTGGTTTATGTGGATGACATGATGATTAAGAGGCGCTAGAAAGATTCTTTCAATTGATCAATAAGTACAATTTGTGTCTAAATCCTAAGAAATGTGTTTTTTGGGTAACTTCAGGTAAGCTCTTAGGGCATATAGTGAGTGAAAGAGGGATTGAGGTGGATCCTAATAGAGTCAAAACTATTAGAGAGATGCTAGTTCCAAAGAAAGAGAAAGATAAGGGGATTTTTAGGAAAGATATAGTATATCGATAGGTTTATAACTAAGCTCACTATCATATATAAGCCCTTTTTATACTTATCATAAAGAACTAACCAATCTAATGGAACAACAATTATTAATAGGTGTTTTACACAATTAGGGAATATCTAATAAATCCATCAGTTTTTCTACTACCAAGACATGAGAAACCATTAATTATCTATCTATCTATCAAAGAAAGTTTAGCAAGGGCCATGGTAGCACAAGAGGATGAATTCAAGGTTGAGTTTGTGATTTACTACTTGAGCAAGAAGTTTCTTAATCATGAGGCTATGTACGTGGAAGTGGAAAAGATTTGTTAAGCAGTAGTATAGGCTTCGAAGAAATTTAGGCACTATTTCCAATCATATATAGTACATGCGATATCCAAACACAACCCTTTATGATATCTTTAAATGGCCCAAACTTTGGTAGGGAGAATAAGTCAATGGCTTCTTTTGCTCCAAGAGTTTGATATCTAGTGCATAGCATAAAAGACCATAAAAGGGCATGCAGTTGTAGAATTCTTAGCCAATTATCCACTAGAAGGTGAATCATTAGAGTTTGAATTCCTAGATGAAATTCTAAATCAGATTAGAGTCCAAGGGTGGCAAATGTACTTTGACATAGAGCAGTAAACAAAAAAAAAGCAGATGTTAGGGTAATTCTGATAACACTTGAAGGAGAAAAGCTACCATTAGCTAGATAGTTGAGATATAAGGTCTCATATAACATGGTAGAGCATGAAGCTCGCATATTTAGGCTTAAAGCATTATTGGCTCTTGGTATAATGATAATTGACATATTTAGAGATTTGACCTTAGTAGTGTATCAAACCAATGAAGAATGGACCATCTGAGAAGAAAAGTTAATGCCTTATGTATAGCATTTGAGATCTATCAGTAGATAGTTTGAAATGTGTGCCTTTCACCATGTTCTTAGAGATGAGAATTAGCTAGTAGATGTATTAGCCACCCTGGTCCATATGTGGGATAATCTAAAAGTTGTAGTTATGAAACCAATATTTATTTCAAGTTTAGAGAGGCCTTGTTAAGAGACAAAGTAGATAATAGGGGTGGAATAAAAAAAAAGGATAAACCATGGTTTTAAGATATCTAAAACTATCTAGAGAATATGAAATTCCTTAAAGAAGCTACGGATAGAGATAAGAGGGTATAAGGAAGCTGTCAGCATAATTTATGAGTATGGAAGGTGTTTTATATAAAAGGCAAGTAGACGGTCTTTGGCTCTATTGTTTGGAAGACAAAGAAATAAAGAGGGTGATGAAAGAGATACATGTAGGGTCTTGTGGCACACACATAAATGGTTTAGGATTAGCCAAAAAGATCATGCACCAAGGGTTTTTTTGGCTTATTATGGACCATGATTGTTCAAAGTATGTATAGAAATGCCATAAGTGTCAATAGTATTGGGACTTAAGGCATGTGCTAGTATCAAAACTTCACAGTCTATTATCTCCTTAGCAATTTACTTCATTTGACATCCTCAAATGGGCATTATTTCATTGCGGTAGTCATTGACTATTTTTCAAAGTGGGTTGAAGTAGAATCCTTTAAGAGGTTGGAAGTAAAAGAGCTAGCTAAGTTCATAGAGAAGAATCTAATTTGTAGATATGAGGTTCCACACCACATAGTTTTATACATTGTTGTCAAATTTTAGGTTGAAATAAAGGCACTGGTATAGAAGTATAAAATATAGCACCATAAATACTCTCCTTATAAATCGTAAGCCAACAAAGTAGTTAAAGTAGTGAATAAGAATGTTAAAAAGATCCTAGTTAAGATGGTTGTAACCTATAGAGACTTGGTTGATAGACTCCTATTTGCTCTTTAGGGATACATGACTACTATTCAAACTTTAAAGGGTGCTACTTCATTTTCCTTATTATATGGGATAGATGTTATGCTTCTGGTAAAGATTGAACTCTAGTCATTAATAATGGCTATAAAAGAATAAATTCCTGAAATAGCCTGGGTAAAATAGAGGTTCTAGTAGTTGAACTTGCTAGATAAAAAGAGATTGAGGGTAAATTATCATAATCAAGTTTATTAGGAAAGCATGGCACTAGCCTTTGCAAAAAGGTGAAAAATCATAAGTTAAAGGAAGATGGATTAGTCCTCAATTAAATAAGTCTTAGTTTAATTGATCTAAAGGGAAAGTTTAAACTAAGTTTAGAAGGACCATCATCTTTAAGCAATTTTTGCTAAAAGGTACTGTAATCCTTATAGATTGTGATAGAAATGAGTACAAGGAGCCTACAAACATGGATAGATTAAAATTATTCTATGGATAAAGAAAAATAAAAGAGAAAAAGAAGATAAAAATAACCCTATAGGTCACAAGTAAAAAAACAGTGGCCTTACTAAAAGTGGGTGGCCTGATAGGGTGAAAAAAAAGGCATCTTATGCAAAAATTAGGGGCTGAGAGAAAATAGTCAATCAAGAAAACCTATGAAGGTTGATTAACGATAAAAGTTAAAGATGTAATTAAGATTTCCCTTAATTAAACAAGGAAATTTGTTATTGCATTCATGTCTTATTGTGATTATCATAAAATGCCAATATGATGCAACTAAATAGGGCAACTTTAATAAGCTTGATTGAGCATCTTATAGACTATAGAAATAGAGATGTTACATTATTTTGTACAAATTCAAAAAAGCAATAAAAAGTACATTTTTAGAACTTCAGTCTCTTATTACTTCTCTCACCCTCCATCTTTAGCAAATGGGTTCGGTTCTCTCTAGATGACCTTGTCACCCATTCTTTATATACATTAAATGTTTGAAATTTGCAAGTAGCCTTAGGAGGAATGATAGTCTACAGAGCTAAATGCTTTCACAAGTTTTGATATCAGCAATGAAGGTGATAGATAAATCTCCCCCTCTAAAAGATAATGGATGAGTAACGATGCCCTAGGTTTCAACAAACTACCTCATGTAGTGATTAGGAATATGGAATGTGACCTTATGCAAACCAACTAATGGAACATAGCTTGGTGTACCACTACATTACACATATTATAAAGGAATTTAAGGGATTTTAAAGTTTATGTTATCATCAGTTATGGCACATAACTCAAGGACCTATTGCTTA
>CANXYI011546031.1:0-14074 GCA_948208565.1 Hura crepitans | reverse complement strand
TCTAGAATATCTTTTGAGACCTATTTACAAGTTTACTATTTACTGTTTATCATTTTTCATTATTTTAGGATTGCTAGATTCAAATATATTAGGATTAGTTTAAATGCTGTAATAATTTTTAATTTCTTTGTTCAATTTCCTTGTATAATTACACATATATTGTAGTAGGTTAGAAAAATTCATTTTGATGTGATTAAAAGAAAATAATCATTAAAAATAATTTTACATAATAAATAGATTTTAATAGAGTAAAATTAACATTTTTAGGGATTAAAGTCCTTAAATTTCAAAAGTGTTTGAAAATAATAAAAAAATTTTAATTCATAAATAAATGTTTTAGATAAAGTTTTTTAATAAATAAATTATCTTTGAACCAATGTTTTAATAACCATAAAATAATTTTGAATTAATTAAATTTGATTTATTTAATTGAAAATAAAGATAAAAGTGGTTTTAACTAATAAAATATTTTGGAACCAAAATTTCATTATCAAAGAAAAAAATATTTTGAGGATTGAAATCCTTAGTTTATTAAATTAGTGGACCGATTTCATATATGTTGACTAGCATTCAGGTTTTACTTATGTATGTATGATTTTTTCATGTGCAAACTTGACTTATTTATTTTCCTTTAATCATAAAAATTATGTGTGAAAGGAAATCAATAAAAATTAAAACCTATGGGATGAAAACCAATATTGTATTGTAAGTATGAATAGGAGGGATTTATCGAACCTAAAATCTCTTTTGGTTTACTTCCCATATTGACCACCCTGGCAACGACTCACACTCACCGCAAGGTAAACTGCCTTGTGGAAGACACTCGAGCTCCCAATTTTAGGTCATTTGAGTCATTTAAAACATGCTTTCTGGAGGCCTATTTAGATAGTTCACGACTTGATCCCAATCGAGGTATCTCCAATAGCATTCATAGGATTGCCATTCAAAATGCTTGTTACTTCATCATAGAAATGTGGGTTTCCATGAATAACAAAAAAAAAAAAAGCAGTAGAAGAATTTTACTATTATTCTTGAAAGATCGCCTTCTCTTCTTTTTCACCTCACCAAGTTATCACAAACCATAGTGATCCTTACAGGAGCACCTTCAAGTTATCCACACAAGAATATTAAAATGAAAGGAATCCAAAAATCTTAGAGGCTAGTAAAGATAGACGGATTGAAGAAATAAAAAGAAAGAAAATTTCTTCTACAATTAAGCAGTGCTTCACGTAAATCAAGAATTTAAGGGGCTTGATTGCTGATTTTTTAGGCTTATTTATAGCATCTAGGTTGCCCTAAATTTGATTTTTTATCTCATAAAATCTTACCTAAATTTGGTTTAAGAAAGCCCATAACTGGGCGTCCTAAAACACCCTGTGTAAAGCATATTCACTAAGCCTTTAAGTAAAGTTTTAGCTTTGTTTTGGATAGCCACTTAAAGCTTTTTAGGCCTTAATTTTAATTATTGATAAGCCTATTTTAAGGGCCTTTTAACCAGTAAAATGTTTTCAAAAAAATCAAATTAAAAAAAAACCCTTATTGGGTTTCTAAGGCCCCAATATATATAACCCTGGTTTTGGGCTAGATACATTTAATTGAACTTCAAGCCAAATTTTGTTTTTTTTCTCTTATTTCTCTAATATTTAATGACATCTCATTTTATTAAAAATTCAATAAATTAAATCTCATCTTAAATTCTTTATGTGTTTGATCATATAAGCTTTTGAGGCATGTTAGTAGTACACAGTGAATTAAATCCCACTTCAGTTAGAATTCTTATGATTTAATCTCATTAAATCATAATTAATTCAATTAATAATTCATATATGTATAATTCAGCCATGCATCATGACTATCTAAGTAACCAAGTGTCAAAAAGTCAAGTGGTTTGATTTAACCCTTCCATATATAGTTACTGTGCAATAAACTCATTTCACTATTCTCTATCTCGTCTAGGTTTGAGTATAGACTTGTGTCTAATGACAAATATATTTTGCCCTATCGTTTATGCATAACTATAATTCCTTTCTATTATTGTAACTATATTTCTTATTATGCTTGTACCACTCTTGTACAAATACCATTTTACTGTTAATGAAAATCATGGCAAACATAACCTTTTACATGGTATCAGAGCTTTAGGTTCTAAAGCCTTACCCTAATTTTTAATTTACAAAAAAAATGTAGTCATTCATAGTCTCCTATTTATCATGTTTGACTGTAATGCTTATTTTAGGGTCACTTGCATCCTTTCTCTTAATAATTCTCACCAGATTCTATTGAAATTTTTACTCTAAAAGATCCAATTTATATCCATGCTTTAAGGCTAGGAAATTAAATATCATATTGATGGTTCGAAGGAAATTCCACTTAAGCTCACAACAAATAGTTAAATCAATCTGGTTTATATATTATAAGTTCATCAACATCAAATGGTCCCTAGTTCGATTATTGCCTCTATTTCAAAGTTGATCCTTCTTCAGTTAGTAGGTGTAGACACTACTTGTAAGGCTTAAAACAAACTTGTTACTACATGCCACAGCATCAAAACTTAAGATTCTTGAGCTGAAAAAATAATTGTGCATTTTACGCTGTGGTACATATAATATTGAAACTTATATCCAAAAGTCTAAACCATTGCTAATAATTTAACAGCACTATATAATCTGATTCATAAAGATGACTTGGTTAAGTTTATTAAAGGTGGTTTGGGTCTTTTTTATTGCCTTTTTTACTTATGCTTTAGAGGCCAAACAAGAAAAGATTACTTATAATACACTCTATGGTATGTTATTGACTGAGGAATGCTAATTATAACTTGATTAAGTCATGGTTATAGTGCCAACAACCCATTATGATCAAAATCAATCTACTCAATGTAGGCATTATAGAGGTAAGGGCTATCAAGGATAAGGTAAAAGTTATTTCTCTCACTCTAATTTTGTGTCTTGCAATTATAGCCTCTTTATGCAAGCACTTCCTTCCTATCAACATACCACTCAAATAGCACCTTTTGATGCATTGGGTTTAACTTGTTTCACGTGTAGAGGTTTTGGCCATGTATCACATGTCTACCTTACTCTAAAGATAGGAAATATAACTCATCCTCATGACCTCAACTCAAACCTTGCTAGTATATCTTTTCAATCCCATTAGTCGTGGTTAACTAATAACAGAATAACATACCACCTTATTGCCAACGTTGACAACCTTGCTATTCACTCTAAATATCAAGCTCAAAATAAAGTTACAATTGGTAAAATTTCTCATTTACCCATTTCTCATATTAGCAAGTCAAGTATATCAGCTTGTAATCATTGGTTTCTTTTAATATTTTACATGTTCCTATTGCTACACAAAATCTTTTATTTGTTAGCTCTTTTGTTAAATCTAATAATGCTTCTTTCAAATTTTTCCTTTTTTTGTTATGAAAGATTTGGCAACAAAAGCAATAATTTCCTAAGGGGTGAATAAGATGTCTTGCCTATTACTGTCTTGCCATCTTCTTTTTCTGCTTTTTCAGCTTTCCTGCCTTTTATTGCATTTTCTTTTGTCTCATCCTCAAATATTAATAGTTTTGATGTTTTGCATGCACATCTTGGCCATGCTTTTACTGCTACTATTAGGAAAAAAATTTCTTGCCATGATTTTGATTAATAAGATTCTAGTTTATGTCAAGCTTATGCTATGAGCAAAACTCATAAACTTTCTTTTCCTATTTATGATTATCAAGCTTGTGGTCTATAGTATTTGATTTATTTGGATGTTTAAGGCCTTACTCCAATTATTTCCAACAATGGTTTTTATTATTATATGTTATTTTTTATACTTTAGGAAATATACATAGATATATTTCTTGAAAAATAAATGTTATGTCTTTGATGTTTTCCTCCAATTCTATATGATAGTTGAAAATATTTTTTGATTGCTTAATTAAGTAATTTCAAGTTTGTTGGGTGGTGAATGTCATGTTTTTGGTTGTTCGTGTTATCTGTGGCTTCGTCCTTACAGTAAAAATAAATTAAGGCCACATTCTAAACCATGTGTTTTTACGGGTTATAGTAGGATACACAAAGGGTACAAGCGTTTTGATCCTTTTTTTAATAAAATTTATGTCTCTTATTATGTATTATTTGATGAGTTTGTTTTTTTCATTTTAGGCTAAAGGTGTTGTGGCTTCTTCTCCATCAACCCAAATTGACCCACCTCTGCTTATAAACTTACCATCTTCCCCCTTCTAAAACCACCTACTATTTTACCATTTTCCATAATCAATACCTCTACATCTTCACTCGGTATTACTTCATTTACTCCTAAACCTTCCTCTTCCTCTAATGCCGGACAATCTTTATCTTCTACTTTGGATGGTTCTTTCTTGATTAGGCCTTAAAATGTAACATCATTTGCAAAACCTCTAACACCAATAATGTATACTCACTCAATAGTGACACGTGTAACTGGCCCTTTCAAACCCAAGCAAATACAACCATTTAATGCTATATATATGACCTCTGTAGACCCCATTCATATACTCAAACTGTAAAAATTCCTCGATGGTGTGATGTTATAACTGCTGAGAATAATGCATTGCTTTTAAATGGCACTTAGCACCTAGTTCCTTCTTTTTCTTATAAAAATGCGATTGGCTATTAATCAATATTTAAAACCAAAAGAAGGTAGACGGAATAATTGAGTGATACAAGGCTCGCTTTGTTGCTAAAGGCTACCACCAATATCTAAAAGTGGATTTCGAAGACACTTTCAGCCCAGTAGTTAAGCCTATAACCATCAAGCTTCTCTTATCACTTACTATTGAGCATAAATAGTCAATTAGTCAACTTGACATTTTTAATGCATTCTTACATTGGGAGCTTGATAAGGATGTCTTTATGACATAATAGCCTAGGTTCATTGATCTTGTTCATCCCAATTATGTATGTAAGCTTGAAAAATCAATATATGGCTTGAAGTAGGCTCCACGGGTTTGGAATTAGTACCTCACGAATACATTGCATGACTTCGATTTAACATGTTCTAAGTCTAATGCTTCTCTTTTTTATCTTATCGTTAGTTCTATCAAGTTGTTTTCCCTCATTTATGTACATGATATTATTGTTATTAGCTTTAATGCTTTTATGGTTGAATCACTCATTGATCATTTGTATTCTATTTTGCTATGAGAAATCTCAGAAAGCTCTATTACTTTTTCAACCTTGAAGCTATTAAAGAATGACATAGCCTCTTATTGCATCAATCTAAATATAATAAAGAGTTTTTGCTATACTCTAGGATGTCTTCTTGTAGTGATATTTTTACTCTATCCTCTCATACCAACAAATTGGCATTGGCTAATAGGAAAAATTTCATGATGAGACCTTATTTAGTAACATTATTTCTAGGCTATAGTATTTTATCTTTATACATTCAAATATTTCTTATACAATTAACTAGGACATCAGTTTATGCACTTTCCTACAGTGCATCATTAGTCTATTACGAAGCGTATTTTATACTACTTGAATACCACTTCCAACATGGCTTAGATTGCCTAGTTTTTATGATTCAGATTGGGCAGGTGATATTGATGATATGAAATCAACCACTGGATATGTTATTTTCTATGGCTTAAGACTTATGCCTTGGTCTACTCTAAACCAGTGCCTTCATCTCTCATTCCTCTCTAAAGGGTGAATATTGTGCCCTAGCTGCTGCTACTTTTGATTTAATATGGATTCATAATTTGGAATGTAAAATTAGTTTGCCAATCTCTAGTACTTCTATACTCTAGTGTGACAATATTAGTGCAACCTATCTTATTACTAACCTTATTCTTCACACACGTACTAAACACATTAGGATAGGTTTCCATTTTGTTTAGGACCTTGTTCATAATAAGCAAGTTTAATTGTGTTACATCTTTTCTCATGATCATATTCTAGATATATTAACCAAGCCTTTACTTAAGGCACGGTCTAACACCTTGAAGGACAATTTGAACGTGTTTGCTTTCCCTATTCAACTTGTAAAGGGGTAATAAAGGATGTGTTTATCCCTATGAGTTAGGCATAATTATAGTTCTCTTCTCTTATTGTAATTCTATTTCCTATTGTGCTTGTACCACTATTGTATAAATACCATTTTTAGTTAATAAAAATCATGGCAAACATAACCTTTCACAGTGTTAACTTAGTACTTAACTAAGTATGTTTAAATAAGCCTTGAATGTGTTGGCTCTAATAATTTTATCTTTATTCCTATAATGCCTAATGAATCCCATTCATAATTTTATCTTTATTCCCAAAATGCCCAATGAATCCCATTTATACTTACATTTCACTTCAGCTAAAGTTTCCCAAATAAAGATAACGTATTAGAACTGTGAGATAAACTCCACATTTTAATATGGGATTATGAATCCTTTATTGATCATTTATCATATCTTCAAGTATCTAATGATATACTTAATCCTAGCTATGTATACTTCTAGTTCAAAGTAAAAGCAATAGAGTCAAAGTATATCACTTAATGCTTAAGATAGTTAGTGGTCTCAAGTCTAAGGATACTTACACCACTAATATGATGAAATGCTTTCACTGATATCAATGAAGTATCTATATAAAGATCTCATGTTGTGTCTCTAATTAACTTTCTTCCTAAGCAAGCATCAGCATGCTTACAACTTATGAGAACTACTGCTTAACATAGTTAAGAAGTATAACACATGTTAGTCTATTCATATTAACAATATCCCTTTTTTTTCGTACTATGACTAGGGATAATTTAGGTATTATCACATTTGTATTCAATAAGAACATCATGAACACTTTTTTACTTCCTCTACACTGTGATTACATACCAAGGATTTGTTATATGGTTTAAGACATAGCAAGTAATTATAAATATTATAAATTTTTTTCATTAAAAAATAAAGTTTTAGTGTACATATCATACATGTGCTATAGGGCATAAAACTAACAAAAAATACTAACTTAAATAACTCCATTGCATTTGAAAGAAACTAGCATGAAATCTATCCATACCAAGCACTTTCTAAGGCTGAATACTAAAAAGAGCTTCATTAATATGATTGTCACTAAAAAGGCAATCAAGTCTGGATACATTGTAACACCAGAAAAATCTCGACATTTATGAATAGTACCTTCCCGGGATGAATAGTATTCTCGAGATTTGAGATACATTGAAGTCTCTAGATGAAAGTATTAATCATAAAGTAATTTTGGAAAAAGTTTAAGATCAATTAAAGGTCTTTTAAGTAGATAAAAATGCTAAGAAAGTTTTACAGAAGTGTCTTAGGAATAGTGATTAAGGCAAAGCTAAACCGTAAATTATTTTCAAAGTTGCTCAGAAAATTACGAAACTTATACAACCTGATATTTAAAAATTCTAACAAGCCTAATGGCACTAAAATTGGAATTTTTAGATATCAAAAAGTAATTTTTGGAAAATCGGGTGACATGAAAAATAACGTAATTAATTAGTTTTTCTCATTTTTTGAGCTTCAATTTTTAGAGGCATGAGGAGAATTATAAAAGTGGATTTATGGAATAAAAATGGCTATTAATGGGGCTTGGGAAGAGAAGGAAAAAAGAGAGGAAATGAAATTAAAATAAGTAATTTTTAGAGACTATAAAAGGGGTCAAACCCAATTAAAAAGTAAACAAAACATATCTTCCTCTCCCTTTCCACCAAAACTAATGGCAAACTCCTCTTCCTCTCCTCTATTTTTTTCTTCCTCCTTCCTTCATTAAAGCTAAAATCTCCTCCAGTCAAATGGTTTTATGTAACCTCTATACCCTAAGACACCTATAAAAAGTGGAATATCCGAAGGATATTGCTCGGAATTATCAATTTTTCAACCTTATGAATAGTAAGCTACTTGGGTTTAGGTAAGAATTTCAGACTTTTATTATTTTTTCTAGATACTAGGGGTACCCAAGAGATATATTAAGGTCTTAGATTGATTTTTTGAAGCATTGGTTTATTTATTACGATTTTTCAAAGTTTTATTCGATTTATGTTAGGGGTTTTCGAACCAAATCGCGATAGTGGCAAGGCGAAGGTGGAGACGAGTCTCGGGGTTCCCTCTTGACCATTTCAATATGTGTAATCAAAATAAAATGTGAAATTTTAAGTAAAACCAATAAATTCCATATTATGTATAATATGTATTAAATGTTTAAAAATGAGTTATGCCATCAATGTCATGCATTTAATAGGTATAGCTTATAATATGTATATCAAAATGGTTGAAATGATGAGAACTCATTTTGATCAAATGAATATGCAAAGTGTGCATTTTAAGGCATAATAGGCTAAATATGGAGTATAATTAGGCTTATGTAGCTTAATTTTGTAATTAAGGTTAAATGAGACTAAATTGGGATTAATTCAACTATTTGGCATAATTATAAATGAATGAAAGTAAGAGAAGGCATTAGGAATGTAAAATGCTCAATATGTGTATTGCTTAAGTTATATGTACATAATATGTAAAAGTGCCTTAATTGTGTGTATGTGATATGATTTATGCTATCATGCATGATTAATTATGTTTGTTTAATGTATAAGTTGAATGCATTATATATGACCATTTTATGAGCATTGGCTAAATGGACTAAGTGTCATAATATGGGTTCATATTTTGAGTGTTAATTGGTATTTAATAAGGTTATATAGGCATTTGTGAGATAGATGTTGATATGGTCGGGCATAGTAAATGGAAATGAAATACTATGCATGTATGTATGTTTTCATGATCATAGAACATGAATATTAAGCAATTTTGTTAAAGATGAATGTTGGTTATAAAGAGTCTTCTCAAAAAGCATGTTAAAGTTAAACTAAAGAATAAAAGCTAAATTTAGCTACATGGTTGAAACACCTAAATGGGCATGAGGGCTTGTAAGTTTTGATGCTATAAGCTCTAAGTGCATTTATGTATGTGTTTGAATATGGTTATGTAGAATGTTTGAGGATAAAACACCAAATATGCTTATGTGAGCATGAATGGTTGAATGGCTTATATGAATACATATGTATGATAACTCATAAATTGTGATCATTGAGATGTATACATGTTTCACCTATTATGATGATTTCAATTATGATTACTAGCATAAGGAAACAAGGTTTATAAACCAAATATGGCTTAAACCCGAAATGAGCTTAAAAAAAGTTCTTTAAAACATATTATGCCATATTATGAGAATTTGATGAACCTAAAGGCATAAATCAACCTAAATAGATTTATGACCTTAATTGAATGTATGTATACATAATGCATGCAAAAATTCCATAAATAAGATGGGTATTGTGATTGATGGTGCATATGGCACAAATATGGCATAATGATGTGTTAAAAGGAGCATGAATGCTAAAATGACATTTTCAATGAAAACAAACCGATTTAGCCATCCAATGGCTAAAATAAGTAATTAGAAGCTATATAAGCTTATTTAATAAAGTGAAACTAAATATAATGGTTTTTAGCCCATGTGATGCAACAACCTAGGAATGGATAGGTTGATCGGTTAGCAAAGGGATATAGCAGTTGCTAGGGCACTTCGATACTTAGATGATGATCCAAATGTTCACTTTTTGTCTTACCTACGAATAGATGTGCTAAGATCTTTGGATCTATGTGGGTGTAACCGCAAGGTTTTATAGGGGAAACCACTACACAAGCACATTATGGTGCAGCTGCAAGGTCCCATAGGAAACCACTACACAATGTATTTTAACTAGTGCAGCAGTCGAAAAGTCCAAAATGTAGGCCATTGGACAAGTTATGATCTTGTTATCTATAGGTTTAGGGTTATTCTATGGGTATAAATTAAGATAATAAAATAAATAACAAAAAAATCAATATATAATGCATGTTATGACCTTAATATGACAGATAAATACATGTATGATATGGAAATGGTTAAATTTGATGAATTGTTAATTTTACATATTGGTTGCTATACATGTATGACATGGATATCATTATGCATGATGTATGTCATGTGGACATGAGTATGGCATATCACTATTTGCATGGATGTTATGCAATATGTAATGTAATTATGCATGTATATGAATGGCATATACCTATGGTATGTTATAAATGATTGTTAGCCATATATGGGTGAAATGAATGTGATTATACATGATGCATGTTTTAGTCATGACTATGCCTATCCTTGTATATCTGAATATTGTGAATTATGTTATGCATATAAATGGATTTTATTTGCATATGGTATAATAATAATGCTTTTGAGCACATGTTATTTCGATTACACCACTAAAAATTGGCTTAGTGCATCGTTTGTTTACGATGCATAGGTAAGAAGACTACATTTTGATACTCAAAGCCTTAGGACATCAAGAATTACTAACAAAAGGCTTTCTTTTGGTAAAGTTTGTATATGTGATATAGTTGTGATTTATAAGTATCACTCAAATGTGTAATGTAAAGGGATGGACCTAAATTGTATTTAAATTGTAACTTAATGTTTTTTTTAGATTTCAAAATGTGTAAATCATTATAAACTAATAAATTATGTGCTGTGTTTTATGATATCTCTTTCTAAGGTTGAGATATCTTATATTGTGTTTGTGTGTTATGGAGTGATAAGAGGATTACAAAAAGTTGTAGAAGTGTGTGAAAAGTATATAGAAGTGTATTTTCTTATGCAAATAACTATTTAAAAATTTAGCATAGTGCCTGGTACAACCGTTATACTGTCAAAATTTTGGCACGAGGATTTTCAGTTTTGAATATGTAACATTATTTTAAGAAGGCTTTTGTGAACTCATATTTTCACACATAATGTTTTAAAAAGAATGTTTTATAACAAGTAATGGTAGAAGTGAGTTTAGGTATCTCGATATATGTGTACACCTTAGTCGGGCTTGATGACCAGTTGGCATTCGAATCAGGTAAGGGTTATCATATTTGGTGGTATCAAAGTTCCGATTTAGGCATTCCTAGTAACATTTGAGTGCTTAAAGTCTAGAGTCTACATCATATACTATTGGATATCGAGGCTTATCAATTTGTGTTTTTACTTACAGATACGATGAGTGCTTTGGCATAGGGTAATGAGGATGAAGTTGAGATTCATACTCCGACTATGGTATCACCCGAGGCCGTGAGAATGGGGTCTATATCATTTAATGTAACAAGACATGCACAATTTACAGGACTGGTTCCACCAGTGTTCCTGTAAGAGATGCTTCAGCTATTGAGGTAAGCTATTGCTACTGCTCTTCTGCCACCACCACCACATCTTGATTTACCATTGGCTCTTTAGAAGACTTACTTAGAGAAGGTGGAGAAAATGGGGGCTAAGGACTTCAAGGACGAGGGAGAAGTGACTCTTGGGAAGGCAGAGAATTGGCTTGACCGTACCAAGAAAATCATGAAGCAATGTGGTGCACACTAGAGGAGAAAGTAATATATGCTTCCTCACTCCTACAAGAAAAGGCATCTAAGTGGTGGAAAGACCTTATGAGTATAAGTCAGAGGACCAAGTGACCTCGGAGTACTTCTTGACTGAGTTCTACAAGAAGTTTATCACGGAGGATTATCTTAATGATAGGAGTCATCAGTTCATGGATTTTAATCAAGACCATTGGTGAATATGAGAAGGAGTTCACCGTGTTTAATAGATATGTTAAGGATATCATCACTACTGAGGCAAAGAAGTGCAAGAGGTTTGAAAAGGGGCTACATGTTGAGATTAAGTCCTAGGTGGTGTTAATGAAGATAAGGGATTTCTCACAGCTAGTGTCAGTATGCAGATCTACTGAGGAAGTTTAGAAGGAAAAGAAAGAGTTTTATCCAAAGAAGAGAATAGCTGGTCTAGAAGCATCCAGTGCTACTTCACAGTTAGAGAAGAAGTACAAGAGTTTTCAATTCGATTTTACTCAGCAGTCCCTAAAGTAAGGCCAGTCACAGAAACTGGCTCCAAATGGAAAAGAGAAGTCTAGGTAGCAATAGTCTCAAGTTGCCTCTACACCAGGATTAATGGGTAAAAGAGATTCAATTTCTCGGTGTCAAATGTGTTTCAAGAGGCACAAGGGAGAATGTTAGTGAAAGTCAGGTGTGTGTTATACTTATAGACAGCTGGGTCATATGAGCAATGATTGTCTTTAGGGATAAAGTGTGGGTCAAAGATTAGTACCTGCACCTACTGAAGGTTAGAAGGGAAGTTGAGAAAAGAGAGCCGAGAGAGCTCAAAGAGATAGATCAGAGTCTTAACATGAGCATAAAGCACCTACCTGTTAGTATGCCATTAGAGCTCGAGAGGATGCTGATGAGCTAGATGTCATTGCTAGTACTTTTTTCTTTTTGACTCTCTTGTTTTGGCATTAATTGATCTAGGGGTCTACACATTCGTACCAACATGTGTTAGTTAATTGAGTGTATAGAGATTGTCTTTTATGGTTATAAGATTACCAATTTTTTGCTGATTTGATAGAACTACCCTACTCATGATTTAGAGCTTGCAGCCATTGTGTTTACTCTAAAAATCTAGAGACATTATCTATATGAGGAGAAGTGTTATATCTACAGACCATAAAAGTTTTAAGTATCTTCTTACACATAAGGAGTTAAACTTGAAACAAAAGTGATGGATGGAATTGATCAAGGATTATGACTACCTCATTAATTATCATTCAGGGAAGGCCAATGCAGTGGCCGATACAATGAGCAGGAAGTTTATGGTAGCCATGAGAGCTATGAATGTCATATTACAGTTCGCAGGTGATAGTGGCTTGTTAGTTGAGATACAAATCAAACCTAGCTTATTATAGCAAATGAAAGATTGTCAGAGAGATTATCACATATTAATGAGTATTATAAGTGCTATCCAAGAGGGGAAGCCAATAGTGTATGAGATTAAGGGAGATGTCTATTTGTACTATTATGGTAAGATTTATGTGCCAGATGTGGAAGAGTTAAAGAAATAAATTCTGCATTAAGCTTACAATGCTCCTTATGCAATGAATCCTAGTAACAATAAAATGTATTAGGATTTGAAGCTTTATTATTAGTGGCCAAGCATAAAGAGGGATGTGTCTGAGTATGTGACTAAGTACCTTACTTGTTAACAAGTAAATACAGAGCATTAGGTTCCTTTTAAATTGCTTCATCCTATAATAATTCCAAAATAGAAATGGGATAGAGTGACTATGAACTTCGTGGTTGGGCTACCTATGACAAGGAGCAAATGTGATTCAGTTTGAGTTGTTATAGATCATTTGACCAAGACTGCTAATTTTATACCAACGATAATGGGCTATTCCTTAGAGAAGCTAACAGAGCTTTATGTGGATGAGATAGTCATATTACATAGAGTACCATCTTTAATTATATCGGATCGGGATCCAAAGTTCACATCGAGGTTTTGGAAGAAACTTTATAATGACTCAGATACTCAGTTGAGCTTTTATACAACATTTCATTCGTAGACAGACAGACAATCCAAGAGAGTCATTCAAATTCTTTAGGATATGTTAAGGGTTGTGTATTAAAGTTCAAGGGAAACTAGGACCGATATTTGTCCTTAGCTGAATTTACTTATAACAACAGTCATCAAGCGAGTTTTGGCATGTCTCCTTATGAGGTTTTATATGGAAGAAAGTGTATAACACTTTTGTGTTGGAATGAGCTTAGTGAAACTAAGCTTATGGGGCCAGATTTGATATAAGATGCAGAAGAAAAAGTAAAGATCATTAGAGAGAGGTTGAAAGCAACTTCTGATAGATAGAAGACATATGCAGTCTAAAGAGAAAAAAAGGTAGAATATAAAGTGAGAGATAAGGTTTTCTCAAGGTTTCATCTTGGAAGAAGGTGTTGCGATTCAGGAAGAAAGGGAAGTTAAGTCCTAGGTTTATAAACCCATACAGGATCACAGAACGTGTGGAACTAATAGCCTACAGACTAGCTTTGCTTCTAGACTTACAACAGATTCATGATGTCTTTCATGTTTCCATGCTTAAAAGATATAGATTAGATCCTATACATGCAATCACAATGGAAGAGAATTTGGTTAATCCT
>CANXYI011545948.1:0-11993 GCA_948208565.1 Hura crepitans | reverse complement strand
AGTTGCATTCATTTATGTTCTATAAGGGTAAAAAGATCGGTCTATCTATCAATAGATCTAGGTTCAAGACTGTAGATTTCCATAATTAATCAAGGTCAATTTTAATTCCACGATTATTAGTTGGACGATTTTCAAAATGAAGACAATAACTAACTGGGGCACTAAAAGTTGGGTACCTCCAGAATCATAAGCTTTTAGTAAAATGAGTAATTAACTTGCAAAAGTGTTTTCATTTGATTATTAATTAGCAAACATGAGCTCTAGTCTTACAACTGGCTTTGGCCTGTTGTCAGAACTTGAGAAAGCAAATACACTTGAAATAAAAAATTATTTCACTTGGAATAGTTCGGGAGGAGAGATTTATTCATGTACTGTTCTTGCTGTTCAAAATTGTGCGAGTCAAAATTGAGCAAAAAAGTCCAATCAGCAGACCTTGCTAGATTTACCCTTTGTTATCTCCGCATTTCTTTAGTTCCCTATTGCATTATTTCACTTCTATGCATATATGACTGTTATTTTCTTGTATATAACTTACCTTCAAAGTTTATTTATCTCATCCATTGAAAACAAGCTGGAAATAGAGAGAGGCAGAAGAAAAATGCAGCTAAATAGAATTAGTGGTAAATAAATGATTGCTGGAATGCGGAAGAAAAATGATCAGGCTGTTTCGTATTTGGAAAATAACACTATTTCTAGCATGAGGTCTATATAATTCTTGAGAATCCTTTGAAGATAACGATGCCATCTTTTATTTATTTTTTAACCTTCAGATTATAGTTGTCTTATATTTGTCATTAGCTGTGGATTGCTTTTGTTCGTATGAAGATAGTTTTCAAACCAGATAATTGAGGAATGAATATTATTACCCAAATTTCCAAAAAGTTCATTTTACTTTATTAGATTGCTGGCGTTGCCCTTAAAATTACTTGATTAGATTGAAGTGTTTCACTGTTGGACTATATTTTCTCAAGAAATTCCAAGGAGCAAAGCAACCTTTGAGAGTCAGGTTGCATGCTTTTCTCAAGAAAGCCTTCAATTGAGGCAGCAATAGTGTTGACATGTTAATAGAAGGGAGAAAATGGATAACTTTCTGCCAGCACTCCATATTTTTGTTCACTTGCAAGGATAGGTGTAGTTTGTTTCTATTGATTTTGTTCCCTGAGGTTGCCATTTAATCTGAACTATCCAACTTACACTTCCTTTTTTTTTTTCGGTCGGTAATCTTCCAGGAATTTGACTCTGCATATGGTCCAGCTTGGCATTGCATAGTGGGAACTAGCTTTGGTTCTTATGTAACTCATTCCATAGGAGGCTTCTTGTATTTTTCAATAGACAAGGTTTACATCTTACTCTTTAAGACTGCTGTTGAGCCTTTAGATCATTGATGGTTTGCAAATTTAAGTTTCATTCCCTTTTACGAAGTGATTGACATCATAATTTTCATCTTCTTTTGTATCTTGAAGTACAGTGTACTATTCATAAAAAAAAGTCATATTTTCTGCTTTCGGACATTCATCAGGCTGTTGTTTATGATTTTTTGAGTTAATTGCAAGATTACATTCAATCTGTCACATGTGCTGTCGAATATGAATCTTAATGTTATATCTTAGCCGACGAGATCTTCATTTTTTTTGGATATCTTTTGATTAACTAGTAATTAATCTGCTATTCTGCCCAAGCCTGGCTGAGGAAGAGTTAGGGAGGTGGGTGTCAGGGACAGTTGGAACTTCGGCTTGAGGCAAGAAGGTCTTCATCTTTTGTGACTAGTTACCCTCATTTGCATTTCTTATTCTCTCTGGCAAACCGCCGTAGCTGGAGTTGTAGATTACTCCATGCTATAACTTTAACAAGCTAATTCCTAATTTTGATCTTGAATATCTGTAGATTTTAGCAAGTTTTAAAATTTATGGGTTTTTATTTTCCAGAAATTGTCAAGACCTTTTTTTTTATTTTATTGTTGCTGGTTTATTGCATACAAGAGTGGACAGCGACAGTGAAGGTTATCATGCTTTCATTTTCTTTGCAAGTAAGAAAATTGTGATGCGGCTCATGTCGGTCCATATATGTAACCTTAACCTCACCTTAACAATCCTGTAACCTCCTTCTCTTCTCTCTCTCATCACTTCCTTTCTGCTTAAACTTCATTCGTCTTGCTATTAATTCATTCTGGAGTTGGTCTTTCCAAGTGTAGGAAATCATTGGTCTACTTGTATAAATCGAACATCATCTTGAGACTCAATCTTGATATCGTGTTAACTGAGGATGCGCAGAGTTCTTTACTGTTAGAGGTGAAGCTGTTACTGAATAACTGCTGACCCTGTCAATCCGGAATTCTGTTGATCCCTATCCCAGTTCCAGAAACCCACAAGTCGAGCCAGGGCCACCTTACGAGGCTTTGTTCCTTGTGTTGGCATATCTTCCCTGTATATGAGCCTCTTAACATGAGCATAATTTACTAATTATTTAGGGAAGCAGTTAACGAGGATGCATCGACAATCAGCCTTTGAACTCATGGTTATCTAATGAAATTCTGAGAAAATGACTTCAAAAGCAGATTTTAGATTAAAAACTTTTTGGCTATCAGGAAATATAGAAGGACATCAGATGGACTTCAAAGGATCATAGAAAAAAAAATCCATGCATCAGTAAGGTATTCTTGTGGAAATCAACTTCTAAGTTTCCTCTAGTTCCTTGATATCCTTACATTGCTAGGAGTTTCTAAATAATGAATCTTCTTTCTAAGAAGCAGTTAATAAGTGATGGTACCAAAATCTATGGGCTAAGCCCATCTTTTTATACAATAATTCAATTAAACTTAGATTTTTATATGACAATTGAACGGCTCTTCTCAATTTTAAAAGCCTCATTTAACCAACAATCACTATGAATAGTTCATTTATTCTTAGCCCAATTTCTTTAAATGCAATATATACCTCTACAAATATAGCTTCACCTCCCAGGCCGCACCGGCTTATCAGAGATGTGAAGTTACTGCCCCAGCATCAGAATAGCCTGAAGAGTTTGCACATAAATGGGATCTACAACTTGAATAAACAACGTCTTGAAACGCTTCCATTGTATCTTCAGATGAATGCATCACAGGAAAATCCGAAGCCTAAACCATTACATCATTGTATAACTTTTCGATCAAGAATAACGGAAAGTGATCGCATAATACAGGTACATATCATCATTATAAACTTCTGCATTCGTAGGTGCGAAGAATGTGGAGGATGTGCAGATGCTGCAGAACTAGCGGAGGCTTCATGAGTAGACATACTGTGTTCAGATTGTTGGCTTCGTCTTCCAAAATGTGATGATTGCAACAAGACATATTGCAAACATAATGTCGATAGGCGGTTCCGTGCTCTGCGTTGCAGGGGTTTCATTTGTGAAGAATGTCATGTCCAAGCCGCCGGAAATTCAAAATTGAGCTCTGATGCTATTGAATGATGTATTGCATCAATTTATATTTCAAATGTTATCACGAATCTCAACCTAGAGTCAAACTCCAATATATTCAATTTTCTCTGGGTTTAAACGTATAAGATCGGCAATTCATAAAAATTGCACCTCCATAAAAATTTGAATACCTCCGAAGCTCTTTCAGAGATTCGACTAAGGCCGTATTTTTATGCTGCCTAACAGAAATCATACTATAAATAAAATGAACATATCTTCATTACAGTTCAAAAAAAATACAATCATATCACCCCATCCAGATAGTTACAATAGTATCCCAATCTATTCTTTTGCCAAGTTTGTACAAAATCAGACTTTAAGACTCATGTTAGAACACAGAACTACTTCACAGCTATGCTCAATTGACTTTGCCACCCCTCAACTCCCCTCCAGGAGGACCAAAATTGGGTAAGCTGCAATGTCCAAATGATTACCCGCCAAGAATTGTACAACATAGTTTTATGTGAATAATACAGTCGTAAGGAAAGCACCAATAATCACAGAGGTTATGAATGAAGCAACATTATATCGATGTAGTGGAGAACCGTCTGAACTTGTTGAGTTGGAAGATGGGGCAAGTGATGTGGTGTTTGTCAGGGTGCCATTTCTACCAGCACTACAGTCCCATACAAACAGAGAAAATACTTTAGTATATTCTTTGAAAATATTATTATCAAGTAGAACTTGAAATGGTGAAATACAAGAATAGTGACATAGGAGATGACAGCAATTCTTTAGAAGGACCAAGTTATAAAGGTTAATTGCAAAATCTGAATCAATTAAAAGCTTTAATTCATACCTTCCAGGAAATATGCATGAACCATGACCTGCACCAATAAAACATTATAAGTTAATAAATTACCCTGCCACTGTTATTCATATTTTCTATCAGTATTACGTTTTACGACTAAAAATACAACTTTAGTAAATTAACATATTGGAGCCTAAGCATATACAGCACAAAAAGTTTTCTGCTTGCACATATTTGAACAAAAAGAAATACCAGTTAAATAGTCATTGTTCCTTTTTCCCAAAAACAAAAATGCAAAACCAAATTGTTTGGGAACAAGAATCAAACTCTTGAAAAAATAAAACTGCCTAGTTAGGAATTGCACAAAAGCTGCCGTTTAAATGAAAAGCATACCCATCAATGACAAAGTCATTAGCAGTTATGTTGCAATTTCTTTTAAATGAAAAACTGTCTTTCTTGCTGACAATATAGATTCTTACTTGGGTCAGTGGTAGTTATTGTAGCTACACCTTTAAAATCACAGGTCCCCGAAGACTTGCCCATCCGCTGGAAATAAGCATTGAAAGCATAAGTTGAATGTGAAACCACATTGTCTGGCTCATAACAAGGTTGACCTTGCAACAAAGGAGAACAGTCCACTCTTCCTGGCCCACAAGCCCAATCAAGTGCTGCCTGTAACATTTTTGGATCAGCACCTTCCTTTGCAACACAAAAGGTCTGGTTTGTAGTGTCATTTGCCAACACAGTACCAGCACCAGTCAAATGCAGGATATAAACCGGGTTCCCATTGGCATCAAAAAGTCCCCAGTTCTTCTCAGATTCAAGTCCAGGTCTTAAATCCTCATTATATAGCTCATAAATATAAGTACTAACTGCAATGTTTGGATGTTTGGGAGTACCAGTGTTATTAAGAACGTGCCTAATTAAGTTACTGTTGTAAGTGTTTGCATTTTCAATTGTAGCATCTGGCTCAGAGGAGTCACCTTTGGAGGGCCAACCAGACTCGCTCACAACAACAGGGATGTTTGTGAAGTTAAGATAGGACATTGCAAAGTATGCTGCATCAACTACAGCATCAAAGACATTAGTGTAATGAAGAAGGGTATTGGCATCTACAGCTTCCTTGTTTGGAGGGAGAGGACGAAAAAGTGCATAGTCTAAAGGGATAACACCATTTGATTGCATATAATCATAATATGGATACACATTTAGCATAAAGTATGACCCAGTTGATTGCAAAAATTTGAGCAAGGGAACCATTACGGGATCCCATGTGCGGTTAAAGAAAGCTTGGGAAGGAGGGAAGGAATCAAGTATGATGGAAGAAGAATGTGGAGTAGAAACCTTAATTTGGCCATCAAGATTAGATGCAACAAGTGCTGAGTGAATGAACATTAGGGCAGATACCAGGACTGGAGCAGCATTTGGAAGGGTAGTCAGAATTTCTGATCCAACTGCAATGGCTGTGATGTTGGTAGCAGGAACATGTGCTATTACATTCCGAGAAACCCAGTTGGCTGCAGTGGCATTTGATTGACCAATCCCAAGGAGCTGCTCATTGGGAACAGAAACTGTTACTTGGATGCCTGTGTTGGCGAGTGCAAGGAGCATAGCTCGGTCTGCATCATAAAGCCTGACATGTTGAATATTCTGAGCCTTAAGAAGCGCAACCACTTGAGTTGGGCTTGGCATGTTTGAAAGTGCAGTACCAATATTGACACCAATGAAAGCATCTAAAAAACACATAAAGAAAGAGTGATTCAAGTTCAAGCATTGTTGTTTTCAGGGTAAACCAAAATGACTCATTTGCAGAACCATGTTATCAGATAAACAATCCATTATGGAAAAACTGAAAGACAAATGGAAGGCAGAGAGATGTATAACCGAAAGGCAAGCACCGAAAACAATTTTTAAATCTTTACTTCACAATTTAGACACAATTGATCCCAAGAGTTAAATTAGAAATTAGATCTCAGCAAGGAAGTTGAAGTCCTCTGCAGAATTTGTCAACAATTATTTCTACGGAATTGGAAATTGAAGGATAATAGCATAATTTCAGACCTTGAGTACAGATTAATGACTGCCTACTAAGTTGTCAAAGAATATTCTTTATAGGTCCCTTAAGCAATGCGTCATCTACACACTACAGGTCAATTTAAGTTTGGTCATGGAGAAGAATTCTGCAATTAATCAATGATTATTAAACTTTAAAACTATTCTACTATCTAAACCTAAGAATAAGTTAGAAAGTAGAAGGCTTAGCAATATTACATTCTGCAATGTTTCATTAGATATAATATCTAACGAGTAAGTTTTTTCCTCTAAAATATCCCAAGAGTCAGATCTGTAAACAAGAATACGAATAAAAAGACAACCCCACATGATACAACTGAAGGAGGTAATGGGTTGTAATATATAAATCATTCAATATAGCAAGGTGACCATAATACCCTTAATAACTGACTCATAGGACTCCATTGAATTAATAAAAGACATTTTCACATCCTGAGCCAAGGGTACAGCATGGAAATGCAGCAGAAAATGGTGAAGGATGGACATATGAGCTGAGTTGGGTTGCAATGTAGCTGAGATTCCTCATTAAAACAGGTAAGAGAAAAAAAAATTAGAAATTTTCAGAAAAAAGGGAAAAAATTTACTGCAGAGTCCAACAAAAGTAATTAGCAAAGAGCAGCAAGCATTTCCAATCTAATCTTTATATATCTTTCAGTTTTCTGCAGAAAAATATGCAATAACGTCAACCAAGATTGTGACTTGACTCAACATGGTACTGCTGCACCTATTACTTAAAATATCAATTAGTACTCTAATCTAACATTAAGAACTGATAACCTTTTTTTTTTTTTGAAAAGCCATTTCTATTACCACAACACCTCTCTTCAATCCTGAAAACAATTGTGGAACTGAAACAGTGTTAAATCATATTAAAAGACTGTGGAAGAAGGCTTTTAACAGTTACAAAAAATGAGAATCAATGGCATTGATTTGAGTATAAATAATGAAAAATAGCTAAGATTTAATAACAAAAATACAGAAATGCAGACAGAGGCATCCACTTCAAGGCAAACAGAAATTTGAAAAGAAATATTTTAAAACTTGTAGGATCACACTCTATAGTAAAAAATCCTAATCTTGGATTAAAATAGAACAAGCATAGTAATGAAAAATATCAGTTAAAAAGCATAAAATGAAGATGCAAATATGGAAGTAGTTGATAAAAGCAAGCAAACCCACAAATGAGAATAATAGAAAACTAAGACCGTGAAAGCAACGAAGCATATGAGCATAGAAACTGACCTTCATCAGCAGAAACAGTAGATATTACCAATAACAAAAGATAGAGCAGAACAGCCATAGGATCTTCTCTCACAGCTTCTCAATCTTTAAAAAACTATAAAAACCCACAAAAGAAAAATCCAGAGACAACGCTAGGAAACACAAAAAGAACGAGAAAAAAAAAGGAAAAGAAAGAATCTCGAGAGAAAAGGGAGCTCCTTTTGAGGTATCTGTGGGAAGTGAAACAGAAGCGAGTGCTTTTGAAGTTTTAACAACCAAAAACATAAACCGGGTTAGTGTTTTGTTGCAGAGAGAACGTTTCTGGTTGTGTATTCTGTAAATGAGACAGCCTCATTGCCTGCAAATTTTGTACTTTTACTATTTGATTTTGAGATCTAAAGGCTGAGATTAATTCCGATTGAGAAAGCTTCCGAGTGCGCACCAAACACCGAGACTTATTTTTGAAGCATGTCATTTAGATTTAGGAAAATAATTTAAGAAAATAGAAGTAATTATTTATTTTTTTTTGACCATTGGGATTCTTGGATTTATTCACATATTAAATCAAATCACATTGTCATGTATATATAAAAAATTTGATATAAATTTTATCAGTAAAAAAAAAAAAAAATTAATATATACACCATGATTGCTCTTTTTCCATCTAATTACTACCCGTCACCTGTATTTTTTTTCCCAAAGCTTTTCGCATGTATAGAAATAACACTTTCAATCAACGTAAAATGACTCTAATTTTTAGCCTCATAACTATTTGAAAATTTGACATTTATTTTGTAATAATTAAAATATTAAATTATTATTTTATAATAATTAATTTTTTTAAAAACATAGATGATATGCTGATGTTACAAAAAGAAAAGATTGCTAAGCTGAGATTTTTTTAAATGCCCACGAGTATTTTTAATGAATAATAAATTTACTTTTTTAAAATTTTAATATTTGATGGATCTTTTATAATTGCTACATTAGTGAATTGCTATGAAAAAAAATTATGTTTAATTTTTTTAACATATTGTGAATCTTTTTGTTTTTTTTTTAAATTTTCAAATTTAAGTGGGTATCTTATAGTTGTTATACTACTAAATCATTTTTTCTAAATAAAAATACAAAAGATGGATTAAGAAAAATATCAAATTTACTAAGAAATTGAAAGATACCTCAAGACACGAAGAAAGGGAGAAAGAACTAGATGAGCACATATAGAGGTCAATCCGCATTAAACATAAAAATCACAAATTCTACGTATCAATTTATCAGTTATTTTATTATTTTTTAGAAGAGATAAATTTTATATTTAATATTTAAAATGAAAATGCTAAGAACAGCAAATTTGTGGGAAAATATTCAAATTTGCGTAATATTTAGAATTTGGAAAATTTTTAAATGCAGCAGGGCAGTTCTGAGTTCGAGTACTCTCACGGTCTACGAGGAGTGGGGAAGTGTTCCAGTGCTGACGTGGCACCCATACGATTTTCAGACAAGATCATAATTTATTACTGTTTGTCTGTAATTTTTTTATAGATCTTTGTCTGGAATAAGGTAGTCCCCTCTAGGGATAATCCTCGAATACCCTAAGGTCCTCTCTCATGGGGCCTTTGCTGCCGGTAAATATTACGCGGGTGCGAGGATCCTCGAATACACTAAGGTCCCCGCATGGGGCCTTTGCTGCCGGTTAGTGTTACGCGGGTGCGAGGACTCTAGTAAGAGCCTAATGCTTAGAGTTAGGAATACGATTTTCTTTTGTTAGTGTTTGGATTCTACGAAAATGCCTTCTGAAGTTTGCCAGCATACAAATTACAGTGAAAATTATTGGTGGCAGTTTTTGGTAAAAGCTGCCCATTCTTGCATCTTAATTCGTATTTTTCTTTTTTCAAATTGATGATATTAATAGGACTAGTATGAGGTTGGTACCAAATTGCATCATTTTTTTCCATTCTAAAAACAAAAATTTAGTAGGAATAGGGTGAGCACAATTCTATTTTATTTTCAATTAGTAGAAGTAAGGGCAAATAAAGTTCGATTATAACTAAAAATCAAATTAAGTTATTTAATTATTTGATCGATTAATTTAATTTTTATTAATATTTTAAAGGATGTCGGTTAATTAAAATATCAATTTTTAAGATTGGTTTGATTAATCAAAATGAGATAAAAATTATATAATTTTATAAAAAATTTTATTTTATAGATTTGTGTCAATTATATTAAAATTTTAATTTCGATTTGATTATAACTTAAAACTAATATGCTCTCTTTTTTGTAGAAAGCTTTTGCCTCAAATACAAAATTACATGTTTGGGGATTAAATTGATTTTTGATAAACGCTTTTTTATAATAATTCCGCAAATACGTTTTCATCTTGATAGAGATTGCCTTGCCGTTGATACTATCATCCTTTTCATTTGGTTAAATGTTACGATGCATGTAATCGTTGTTCAGGGGTTATTTTCCAAATTAAACATGAGATCAATAATTTTTATGTTGATTAAATTTTTATTTTTATTTTTTTTTTAAACTTTTGATCGAATTCTTATTATCCAAATAATTATTAAATTAATATTTATTTTTGCACGTACATTATAAAAAATAAAAAAAAATCATATTTTTTTTTAAAAAAGGATGAGATCCGATTTTTTTTTTTTTTTTGTGAAAAATCTTTTAACACTGAACTGCTCTACATAAATTTAAAAATTATCCATTGGAACCCTGAATTTAGAAGTTTATATGAAAGGTGAGAATTTGCAAATATTATATTTAATGGACATTTTTTTTTTTATTTTTTAAAAAATATGATTCATCAGGCTAATGGACATGTTAGCGATGAGAACTTACGAAGTTATGACGTAATTTCTCGATAGGTCATTATGGTGTCACTTCATACATCTCACAACTTAATTTTAATAAATATTTTTTTTCAAAAATTTTAAAATATTTAATTATTTGTAAATTTGGATTTATAATTTGAATAATAAACTTTTTAATAAAGATTTTTAACAAAAATATCTTTGCATTTAAAAGAAGAAGAAAAAAAAAAGGGGTGTATGAAATCCCTAAGTCTGATCCCTCTTTCTTTTAGTTTCCATCGCTGCTTCTGCCTCATAATGTTGGTTCCTTCAGTTTTGCGATGTCAGCTTCCGGTTCAGTAAGAATCAGTTTTTCTCTGTTTATTTATTCGTCTTCTATTCAGGTTTCCTGTTCTTTCCTGTCCAGATTTGCTCTCCGGCCAACTCTTCAAGCCTTTTTCATTTTTTTTTCCACTTTTCTTTGATTCTCTGTTTAATGCTAATAAGAGTTAGATGTTTGTTAAATAGTTGTTAGTTTGCGGCTCAATTTCCACAAAACATGTAAAACACCTTCTAGCAATTGAAAACAATTTTCACAAATATGTAGATGTTGAATACTTGTAATTCACACCCAAGAATCAGCTATAAGACTCGAAACTTGTGGAGGCCTAGCAATATAGCATGAGATTTACTTGGTGACCTGTTGAAGGTTTCTTGATGAGTTGATAGAGAAAGCTCATATCATGAAAATAGAGAAGTCTCGAACCTTGCAAGCAAAACCTACAAAGTTTTGGTCTATCAAAGTCCCAAACTGACAGAAATCTTTTCAGAACAAGTAATTTTGATCAAAATTACCACATTAGCAGTAATCTTGTTGTTCCAATAGAAAAATCCTTTATATGATGTTGCTCCCAGTCCAGTTCATCTTTATAGCTAGATTATTTGCAGAACATTCTTGCTATTCTTTTCACCCAATTAAGAGAATATATGAACAACCTTTTTTCTTTTACTTTGGAGTTAGATAAAGGCTAATGGACCAGTTGCCTATGTATCAGTGTTGGTGTTTTCAAGTTTGAGATGATAATTTTTCTATTTTGGCTATAACTCGTCTCAATTTTCTAACGAGAAGGGTATAAGAAAGTGCTCAGCTATAACTGATTTTCTAAATTTGAGCTATCAAACTTTGAAAACAAAAGAATAAGGATGTCATGGATTGCAACTAAAACCTTCATTGATTTTTCACATACCCTCTTTGTAGAGTCTCAGAATTTAGGATTTCCTTTCTGAAAAAATGAGTCTGCAAAGAGGGAAAAATATACCATAATTTAATTATAAAATTTAACATGCAACCTGAATAAGGAATATGGGGCACAATTGATAAGGTTTCTCTCTTTTCCCCCATCATATTAAAAACATAAACATCACATGATTAAATCAAAGAGTGAAAATGTTAGCAACTCAAAATTATAGTTAATTGATGAAATCTTAGTATTAAAAAAAAAGGGAAAAACCTACTCACACAGAGTAGATGCAAGGGAACCTTTTTCTTTGAAGCCCATGTACACGAGGAGTGCAAATGGCTGGAAGTGAACTATGATGTTAATACATAATTAAGACTAACATCCAAAAAAGTAGAGCTAATTTCTCTATTAGTTTGTTCATGCATTCCCTATTTCATTTAC